>JAQFZQ010000009.1:0-89093 GCA_034696005.1 Glomeris marginata | reverse complement strand
AGGTGGAATCCATGAATGAAAACCAAACGTTCTATTCGAATTTGCGCGTCACAGTGACGTCAGAGGTAAAGATGGCGGCTTAAACGTTCCATCGTTCCATTCGCGCATATGGACAAATTCTATGCTGGGCTCGGAGCTCCTGTCACAGTTTATAACTCCTTGATTGCAACTTTGTTATTAGAGTTGGGATTTGAAGACATTTTTGTGCAGTGACGCAATGAGCTCATTGAGTGACGTCACTGGTTACGCGTCTAAAGCAATATGGCTGAACATGCAATTCTTTCACAGGACATCTGCAGAATATCTGTTGAAACGTGTAAAAATAGTCACGTCCCTTGCGATTCCGGCATCTGGTAGTTGTCAAATGTCAAAAGAATAATTAGATACAGGTATATTCTATAGTACGTTCACGGTCGATGGAATTTTCTTTGACTTCAAATGTAGGTGGCGCTGCGATCGTTTTCGTGATTCTCACTGCGAAGCTTCGATTTCGCTTTCGTCACGCCTCTTTCGTGGTTATCAGGCTGTGAGATCAATCGGTGACGGACATCTTGCTAGGAAACTGGGAGATTTGACAGTAGGTTAGTAACGTTGAACATATAAATTAGTTAAATATGTGATTGTCAAAGTCGAAGAGAATTAATTGCGCAATTGTCAATGATCGAACGAATAACCAGACTAAAATATGGCGGATCATTGGGGGCGGATTGTGAATTGCTTAAATTCGCCAATAATATAAGAATAGGCCAGACGTTTATTATTTTGACCGTCGGTAACCTCTAGAGACGTAGCATGGTTTTTATACACGCAAGGTTAGTGTTCACTTAATGACTAATTCATAAACAGGATTATTTCTGTTAGGCCTATTTCCTGAATAGAAATTCGCGTGGCGATTTTTTGAAATATATATATATATATATATATATATATGCCACGCAGTTTTCCAATTTAGAAACTGAAGATATATAAAATAAGTGCATGTGTATATATTATTACTCCTGCAAATTAATTTTTAAAACTTGCAGTCATGTGACATTTGTAGTTTTAATTATAATAGTTAAATAGCTAAATTATAACAACAATAGGAACATCATATATCCGAGGTTAATGTTATTTGAATGACGCACAACTGTTTCCTCCAGTATAACCTTGGGTATACTGTCTTATGACATTCATTAGTAAAAGGAAGTAGTGTTATTAACCTATAAACGGATGTCCCAAGACGTTGTCAAGAATGTAAGAATGTTGCAAGAAAAACGTGTGAAAGTTCATAAATTTTAAATTCTAAATTGCAGGAAATGTATGAAGAATATTCCCAAATGCTGGGATGTATATTGAAAAATAATACATTGATTTTGATGCATTTCTTTATAAATAATAAATATTTTTATATTTTACAGTGCATGAAAATGAATAAAGCTGAGATGTATCCAAATGCCCCGTATCCAAATGCCCCACCACCGCCTTATCCTGGAAATGCAGTAGACCCAGGCCCAGGCTATTATCCTTTGCCACAACAGCAACAACCTCTAAATCCAGGTTAGTAACATATATGTTCTTATTTATATTTTGTATTTTTCCATCTATTATAATTATAAATGTGTATTCAACTGATTGCGGTCAGTTTATCTGTATGTTCACTGTTGATAACCTTTTGAAAAAGTTTAACAAAGTGGAGATAATGAAGTTTGCTCAGTGTTGGTTTTGATTTTTCTTGTATTGACCTTATCAATGTGAAGGATTCGGTCCTTCAGCTCCTCCAATCACCCAAGCCCACATGCAATACCCAACATCTTATGTGATTGCGCAACCTGGCAGGGGTCCCCAACATTTTGTTGGACCAGGTAATGAAAAAACACTGTAGAATAAAGTAGAATAGCTTGTCCACGGTTAAGTGTAGCAGTGCAAATGCTCATATGCATGACCAACACCTCATTAATTTACCAATTTTTAAACTCCTATAGTCCTAACAAGTCCTAGGTAGAGTTTGCAATTGACATTTTGGTTTGTTTTTGCAAGTCCTAGTACCTATGAAATGAGACCAAGCAAATGATTTTTGCACCATGACATGTTATATAAAGCATCTGGTGTGTTTTATTGGTCTGGTAGTTTTGAATGACATTTTACGCTTGGCATGTCATGCAGAAATCAGTAGTTACCTGTTGCATCTGTTCAGAAAACTATAGACATAGATGGCCTTTGCTGATGATTATACTTGCAGGTGAAACGATGCATAACTGTGATAAATAATAAATGCAATCTGTTGTTTTTTGCAGCTGGAGTAACGGTAGCACCTACTACTGTGACCGTGGTCACCATAGCCTCACTGGGGCCTTACCCCATCCAGATGCAATGTACCAAATGCAGAGCGGAAATAATGACCACCACCAAAGCCTCAACAGGACTCCTAACATGGATCCTCGCAGGAGGACTTTGCTTAATTGGGTAATTTACATGTGATTTGAAATGGTATATTGCACTACATAATGGTACTTATACACTGTTTTGGTTGATTTTATGATTGCAGATGTTGGGTAGGATGTTGCCTTATTCCGTTTTGCTTCGATGGATGCCAAGATGTGGATCATTTTTGTCCAAATTGCCGTGCACATATCGGCACATACAAACGCCTTTAAAATTATATGAGATTCCACAGAATTGAGTTGGGACAAAAAGAAATCTCTATATTAATTGTTGTTGACGTACGTTACTTGTAAAGACATTGCTACAAATCTCTCTCTGTCTCAATTATCTCCAAACAAAAATCTCAGTGGCTTCTTGTGTATATTTTAACACGCGTCCAACAATTCAGTATTCTCTTTATATTATACATTTTTGACATGTCACAATATTGATATTGCCTTTTGCTGCCTTGCTTTATATCATATTGGTCAACAAATTTACGTTTTTCCATAAAGTTGTCTATTATTAAATTGACGAATTTACAAATAATAAATGCTATATATGGTTGGAATTGATTTTCTTAAATTAGGTTTATTGCTCGTTTTTCTGGAGCAACAATGATGGCCATTTCATTGAAATAAAATTGGATAATGGTTAAAATTTTAAACAAAAAACCATAATTATGGCCTACAAACGTGTATTATACCAGTGAACATTTCTTTAAAATAGTTGAAAAATTAAATACACTCTTGCTAGGAGATAGACTGGTGGATAAAAAATATAGGTGTTTATTTTTCTATAAAGAACAATAAAACATCGTATTTGTTGTACTCCAAAAATTGTTCAAATCTCGGTTCAAAACGTGTGACATCTGACTCTGCGGTGTTCCGCTAGATGGCGCCACCGTACTTTTAAATACAAGAATTTGCGGAATTTCTCCGCTTAGCATCTTTCAAAATGGCGGCTGTTTCGGAACCACTGACGCTGGACAGAGGTAAAAATCGTGAAAACCTACGAAAATCTCCACGCAATCATGATCCCGAGATAAATATTATATTTATTAGTGTGCAAAGCGTCTCGATGCAAACTAGTTTCATCGTTTTATTCCATAGGACATTCGCGAATTTGCAAAAATGGCGGTTGCATGGTAAACCGCAAACGTTCGAAATGGGCGTGGTGTGAAAATTTACCTGTCACGAATAATAAAACGAACTTTGTTCTGATTTTCAGATGTGAAACGGGCAGTGGAGCTTTTAGATCTGCTCCAGAAAAGTGAGTAAATGCAAACATATCTGAACGATAGCATAATTAAAATTTGAATAATGCCGAAATTTGCATGTTATTACGTATTTTCCTGGGGACAAATGGGCTGTAAATATGTGAATTAACCTAATTAAATGTGTGATATATCTGTATATTTTGTCTTTACTGTGATGTAATACCACATTTGTGAAATAAAATCGAATATTGTTTCAGGTGGTGACATACCGGCTGCAAAATTGACCGCTTTGCAGAAAGTTCTGCAAAGTGACTTTTGCAATGCTGTCAGGGAAGTCTATGAACATGTCTATGAAACTGTGGACATTGTGGGAAGTCAGGAATTGCGTGCCAGCGCAACTGCAAAGGTATAATTAAGTTGGACACATTCATTTTGTCGTAATAATAACTATGCCATCTTTGTATGCATTATGTATCTTCTTGCTACCTGTTAACTGTGCAAGTTTCAACGGACCTTACAAAACCGTGTCAGTTCTCCTTTAATGCTTTTGATTAAATGCGTTTCAGGCAACCGTGGCCGCATTCGCTGCCAGCGAAGGCCACGCTCATCCCAGAGTTGTGGAGTTGCCGAAGACCGATGAAGGGCTCGGATTCAACGTGATGGGTGGCAAAGAGCAAAATTCCCCAATCTACATCTCTCGAATTATACCTGGTGGTGTCGCCGATCGCCACGGTGGATTGAAGCGAGGAGACCAGTTGCTGTCTGTCAACGGAGTGGCAAGTATAATTTTCTACTAAAATCAGTTAAATCTCATCGCAATCTCCTAGTGATATTCTACAGCTTATCTTTTGTGATATTTGGACAGAGTGTTGAAGGCGAACATCATGAACGAGCCGTGGAGCTGCTGAAACAAGCTCAAGGAACGGTGAAACTTGTCGTGCGGTACACACCGAAAGTTTTAGAGGAAATGGAGCTGAGATTCGATAAGCAACGAGCTGCCAGAAGAAGACAGAACTTCTACTAAACTCACAGGTAATATTACACTTTAGCCATTGCAAAATAATAACAGACATCCCAAGAATAACAAACTTGACATTCGAAGTACCCAAATCCCCCGATCGCCAAATTTATCAACCGATGGTTTAATTTCAGATATGTTGTAATGACAAGCATCACATTGGTACGAAAGTCACTGACAGGAATAATTTGCAATGTCTTTTTACACAATTTTAAATGCTAAAAAGTAAAATTTTATTAAGATTGCGATGAATCGCTTGAAAAAAATGTATTGCACTCCGATTTGGTATATGGACGCGTACCTTTGTACAAACGTAAACTACAATAGTTCTTCAAACGTACATTTACATAATGCAATAAAATGTTATGTAGGATTTTTAATACTATCCCTTCAATATCACAATACCCCATGCATTTTTACTAAATCATGAAATGTGGTCACACAGTAACTAGGTATGTCGACATCTGTAGATGCACCGCATCCATGAGATCACATAAGATTATTTAATTCCATAAAGAAATGTTGAAGTAATGAAACATTGGTTGAGGGTGCTTTTATGGTAGCATAATAAACAATTCGTGAGTTCCACTGCAAGTCGAAACTGCATGGTAAAATGCAAGTCATAAACCGCACTTGCAAAACCAGTTTTTAATTACCTATGCAATGTAGACAGCCCATGTTCGATTTACTGTATTTTTCCCTATATGCTGAAGACAAATGCACACAATTTTATTAGATTGTGCACAATTCTGCAAAACCATTTTCTCATGGATTTGGTCGTTATAAGCTTTGTATGCCCGTAACGTATGTTAAATGGTTTAATAACAATAAAATATGTGCATTTCTTTTAAACATATTATGAGAGTGTTATCTTTAAATTAAATAAATTACAAAACGTGCATTCCTATGTCTTTTCCCACGGAGTGGAACGGATCCTATAGGGATTCCATTGGTTTGTATGGAAATTCATGTTTCGCTATACAGCCTGCATTTCGCTTTAAGCCTGGTTCACATATCGGCGACAATGCCGCGACAGCGACATGTCGCAAACGGAGCAATAGAGCCCTTTATTTTCCGAAATACACGTGTCACAACTGATTTGCGACAATGTCGCAGAAAGTTCAACATGTTGAACTTTTTGCGACAATGTCGCAGAAAGTTCAACATGTTGAACTTTTTGCGACATGTAGTAAAGGCACAATTGCGACATGTCGCAAGTCGCTGTCGCGGCTTTGTCGCCGATATGTGAACCAGGCTTTACAGCCATGTTTCTCGGAACGTATCTAAGCCGTAAAGTGAGGTATTGGTGTATAGTGGTTGACTGGTACAGAAATTGTATGCAAGTTTGGACTTGTAAGTTCGAAAATTGCAGTAGGGCCACTGCACTGAGAGAAAATGGATGCCTGGGGCACTAAAAACCTGTCAGAGGGGAGGAATAGTTCAAATGGAGGGGTGATGGAGTTTGGCTTGTATCTGGGAAGGTTTTAGGCTCTCACTATTTCTAACAAGCAATAACAAGTAGGCCCCCAAGACAAAAATGTCGTTGGGGGCAACAGATATTGGTTATCCTTTTCCCTTTTCAGGGATAAAAGAAGGGTACAGTAGAACCTGTACAAATTCGGGCCCCATACGTAATGTATGAACCTGCCTAAAGTGATATACTATGGTCTGGTCGATCCCAGCAATATCACTTAAAACCGGTTTTACTGTATAGTCATGTGTTCCCAACCCATGGGTTGAGACCCCCAATGGGGTCTTAATGGTTTTTCTGTGGGGTCTCCATGCAGTGATGAGAAATATTTTAAAAATAGAAAACAATAAATCACTTCAGACCTGCACAGAGATTTGTTTGTGTAAACAAATACCGATCTTGTTATATGGTCTCAATGCTCGATCTATGGGCTTTTTTAGATTATGTACAGAGAGAAGTGCCCCTTCCTTCCCTGTAGGTATCACCACGAGAGTTGAGCGTCGGCATGCTACGGTTATGACAATGAGCTATATAACTGTGTCCAGGAAAAGCAAGTGCAACCAGAACGTGAACCATGCGGCCTGAAAAACTGGGGTTTTTAATGGCCATTGCCAAGCGCTGCTACTCTCTAAACAAGGTGTCACCTGCAGAAATGCTGCACCTGGTCAGCCAAGTGATACCCTGTTTAGAGAGTAGCAGCTGCATAATCGGACACCAGGTGGCACCCTGTTCAGAGAGTATAGCTATGTCATAAACTTATTATACGGAGGCTCAACTCTCGTGGTGATACCTATAGAGAATCCATTGTTAAAGCAATGGGGTTGGGAGGGGAGGAGCACTGTGTTGCAACTATACCTTGTTGTGAGTTCCAGGTTCATGTGCATTTGTATTATAATATTTTTTGTATCTATCCAAGTATTGAATATGCTTATTATACTCTTTTCAAGCGAGACTTTGCAGTGGGGTGGGGTGGGACGGCGGGCGGCTGCGGAGTATAGGATTAAGGCGTTATATTTAGGGGTAGAATGTTGAATAGCTGGCTGTGCCTAATGTCTGTTCAAAGAAAGAATCAACATGGGTTGGGAGTCGTTTCAGTGTGAATACTACATCATTACCTGTCTTCCACCAAGGAGTTATATGTAGAACAGGAGGGCTAATCGAAGCCTGCAGAGCTAGGCGTTCGTTGCTGATCGATCAGCAATGGCCGCCGTAAAATAACGAATGGAACAAGTGGAAAAAATTCTTGAAAAACCACGCCCCTCTCTCATGACCACTGGGTGAGCATTGGAGAGTGTTCCAACATGGAGGTGTTCCCTCCTGTTCTACGTATAACTCCTTGCTTCCACGAATAGTAGAATCACAAATATGGAACTGTCATGATGCCGCCGTATTCACACTGAAACGACTCCCCCATGTTTATTCTTTCTCTAAACAGACAGTAATTCAGCATGTGACGTAACACTGATTTAGCATGACAGCAACCATGTTCATGATCATTCCGGAAATTTCTTTTGTTCAAGAACATATGGCAGCTGAATTTTGCCGCATGCATGTGTAGTACTTGGTAACTTGGCCATGCCAATTCATTACTATGGTGTTTCCAAGGTATTTCCATAGGCAAAAACATAAACCACACAGAAACAGCGTTGCTCCTGACATAAATGAACACAGACACACTATGTTACCACTGTAAAGAAGTGGTATTAATGAACCCTATAGGGTGTAAATTTTGATCTGTTATACAGGTGACAACACAGCTCTACTTTTGTAGTGGAGAGTTATGTAGTCACAACATGGTAGTATGGCAAGGCTTATGGGCGTACCAGACATGAACTCACAACCGGAAGTGCTTTTTGCCGTAGGAAGTGGTTTTTTGCCTTATCCGGTTGTCATGCCTTTTATTGTGTGTCCCACCCATCTACGGGTCACCTAAAATGTGTGGGCATGTCCTATTGGGAAAAATTTAGTCTGAGCTGGACCTCCCCCACCAGCTACGGTCCGCTTGATATGTGGATGTGTCTTCTAATTGGCATACAGGAAGTGGGGTGTGGCTTAATTCGAATACAGGCGTAGCCAATTTTGTCCAGTTTAGCAGTTACTTTTTCTAATTGGGGAGGATGAATTATGGATGTGACGTTTCAGGTGCTACTTAAACACTTAAGCCTAGTGCCCATGCATGCGTTTTGGCGCGCGCCAATAGTGCGTCATGCGCTGGTACAAGCGTCAAATAGCGCGTCGCATGGGAACCGTTTTGGAGCTTGGCGCGCGCCAGGCGACGCGCGCCGCGGAATGGCGCGTCAGGGCGCACCTACGGCGCACCAATAAACGTGCAACAGTGACGCATACGTGTAAACGGACACCATGCGGCGTGCGGCTGTGGCGCGGATAATTGCTGGCGTCACTGGCGCACGTTACAACGCACGTCAGCACGCGCGTCCCCGACGCATGCATGGGCACTAGGCTTCAAGCGTTTGGGGACATGTGTTTATATGAACTTTATGTCTTGTTTTTATGCAGGGAATATTCCCTGTAAGTTTGTCCACCTATTTCCGAAACACCCTGTATACATGTGAACCCTACCAGATTTCACTGTATATTTTTTTCTCACCATTATATTAGATTTAACTGCTTCCAAAATGGATATATTTTTAAAACTGAAATATCCCATACAGAGATTTTACAATTAATATAATTTGCCTGTGTCTCTATATGCATGGGAACGGTTTTTGATGTGTATATTTTTCATGATCATATCGGATTTTACCATCACTACAACTTGGTAATATTGTTTTTAAAACTGAAATACCCCCACTTCCACCATCATATTGGAATGAATGTTCATAATGTACGGCTAACGCATGGGCAAAAAATAATAACAGAATCTGTTAGGTGAATATTACCGTGTCAGTTCACCTTTAAGTTATTTTCTATCGACACTACTACAACAAAAAATTAAATCAATGATAAACGATTTAAGCAAGTATACACATGTGCAACTTGTATTAATTAAATATTTTTAAAATTATTTTATAGTTACAGTAAACATGCAGTGTTTCACAAATCGGTTTCTTATAACAAGGTTCCACTGTAACTCATTGGCCATATCCTGTTAATCATATTGTATCTATGTCAAATCAACCACACCCTCATATTTCATCAGTATTTGGTAACTGTGAACCTTGGACATATGGAATGAGTCATTCCTAAGACTGCAGTAATGTTTGTTTTTCAGTGAAGATTAATTTCCCAGAACTTCTAACAGGTCCGCACTTGCAAAGATTACCAAATGTTTGATGCATTTCCCACTTTAGATGGGAAACAAGGAACACCATCTATTTGTTTAACAACTTATCCTATAAGAAAATGCTGGTTTTGTATAGATAGGAGCATCCTAAATGATTCGTTTCGCATGGCAAATCTTAAAAATGGACCATCTCCAGAACGGTTCGCTTCGCAGCCTCCTATGAAAGTCGATTATGGTAAATCCTTTCCTGTGACAGCTGGATCGATTATGGGTAGTGATTCGGAATCCTGAGGACTTTTCCAATGAGACTATCGGTTTTATGCAGATTCAGGCACTTCGAAGCCATTTTATTCGCGCCTAAACTTTGACAGCTAAACGCAATAAAGTTTCACTTTGACTGCCTCCACTAAAAGTCGAAAATCTCCTAAACCGGGACAGATTTTTTCAATTCCGCAACAGATTCGGAATCCTGAGAATATTTTCAATAAGACTTTTATTAACAAATTTCCATTGATTTATTTTAAATTGTGTAATCTCCAACAGTGTAGTGAATCCCAGCATACCGATTGGTCAAGAGTGTTTGCACCCCAAATGATCGCACTGAATTTTGAAATAGTTCCAGTGGGAAATATAGGAAAACGTTTTACCCGAAATTCAAACTTAGTCAAATTTGATATTTGCTAACTTTGCATACTGCATTGATGCAAACAGGGCTAAGCCTTTATACAAATGGGACCAGCTTAAAACATCTCCCAGTTATTTAATGATAATCCGAAAACCGCGTAGATTAGGCAAGTATGGTACACAATTAAAATTAGGAAGCCACCTACTGAATTATGTGAGAATGACTTTACTGCTGTTATTATGTGTCAGGCCCTAGTGTAAACAAATCATGATATGGGGTTGAGCCCAAGGGTTTGTGACAGAATGCAGGATTCTGAGGAACTACCCACTTGGTCATGCTATCTACAGCTATACTTCAGGTCCGTAGTGTATCTAGTCTCATGATCTCCCCTTTTCCTTACAGTTGTCCACTTAGTGACAATGGGCACAACTGTCACAGCCTCATGCTGTGAAGACCAAGCAGGCCAAATATTTGCCTCAGGGAATGGGGAGACCATGATACTAGATACACTATCTTCAGTTACATGCACGTAATAGTGATATTACTGTTGAATTCAGTGTCAGTATTAAAAGAGAACTGACACGGTTTTGTAACACCCCATGATATCCGGACTGTAGAAAGGATGATTAAGCTTAAAGGTTAACTGACACAGTTTTGTAAGGTATGTTGAAACGTACACAGTTAAATAGGTAGCATGAAAGTAACAAGAACCACGTTTACAGATTATTTTTAAAAAATTTATTCACCGAGATATGAAATTTTTCGTAAACGTTCGATTAGGCTTAGTTCCTCCCGTCAGCAGCCGGTTGCTGCTCCCCCGTCATAGAATAACACGTAAACGTTGACAGTCTGTATACCGCTGTATACCGATTTTACGGTACTTCATTGCCTCGTCAAACGGAAAGTACTCTACAAATAAAATTGAATAATTAAGGGAAGGCTAATAAAAATACGACGAATTTTACTGGCTACATTTTAGGGTATGTCACAAAACCGTGTCAGTTCTCCTTTAATTTCCAGCCAAAATCTCGATTTTGGGAAATGTTTTTGTTGGTTTATGGCCAAGTCATATGACCATGAGTCATATGCCGACCTGCCAAACCTGTTTATAATAATAATGTGGATTGGACTTTGACCTGAACAACGGCTATATTTTGTTTAGCTAGTACTTTCAATCTTATAATCAGTAAAACCTGTCAGAAGCAGTCAGAACCGGATTTAATGGACTTTGACACAGAACCTGAAAGGAAAATTTCTGACTAAAAAATTATGGAATAGCTGGACCAGTAGTTCAGGTTTTCATTTCCTGTCCAATGACCAGGATGTCAAAATCAATTATTGTTTTCCCACAATGTTCTCAATACTATCACCATTTTTATTTTTCTAATATTGTGGACTTATAGGACAAGATTTATTCAATATTCATTGTGACTTTTTACATAATATTACTCCATTCTAGAGCATTTTTGTGACAAAATACACTTTGTAGCTAGGGTTATGCCTAACTAGGTTTTCATTCAGCACATCGCAAATGCTAATAACAATACTATTTCTCCTAATATTGCCTTTTAGATCATCTAGCATCCATTTAGGAATGTTTATCCACTAAAAACCAAAACCTGCCTATGCCGATAACCTATCGATATGTACTGGAAACATTGGCTGCATTCATTTTCCAACCATAATCATGATTTTCAATAATCAGATTATTATAAGCAATAAAATGTGATTAAACGTTTGAACGGCCCTAAATCCACATTTGAAAATCAGGCTATTATAATGTGTGTAATGTGATTATAACATTGAATGCAATTATGATTATTATAAACCGGTCTGGCAGGTCAGATTATGAGCCTCTTGGTCACGTGACATGGCCATAATCCAAATATTATTAAAATCGTTGATTATGGTTGGAAAATGAATGCAGCCATTGTCTGGTCCTGTGGGTTTCCATTACTCACAGGTTTCGCTGTATATTGATTCGGTTTTTAAAATCATGATTTTGGTTGAAGATTGAATGCGGCCACTGTGTCAATTTAGGCTTAAAATCTATTTGATCTATTGGAATAAATGTAATAATAAGGGAAAAAGTAACAAATTAATTGTTAACTTTTATTTAACTACTGTTATAAATTTGAATGTGATCCAATTTTATTTAATGAGATTACTTTGGACCTTCCTTGTTCAAGATAATATTCAGGATGGTACTGTCTTTGCGGAGTCCCTACAATCTCCTTCATTGATTTTCCATCAATTCGCCATTTCCCCCCAACGTTCCAAATACTTGCAGGAAATGACTCCTGCACATTTTAGCATTTATTACCAATCATGTGAAAAACACATCATGAGTAATGCTTTGTAGTTGCCATGAACAATATTTCATGGCCAATATACAACATTGGGAATGGTGAATTGTACTGTGTACACTGAATTGTAATTACACAGCTGTTGTGCTTTTCATTTATCATGAATGTTTTCCTACCAATATTTATACTGCAACTATTGCAAAGTTGAATTCAAATGTGGAACAGCATAAATAAATAATATATAACATTTATTACAGTGACATTTGCCTAAAAATGATCAAAAAAATTCCCCTACTTTTAGCTAATTTTGCAATTACTTTTCACATTGTCAACATATTCCATAATAATTTAAATAAATTCTCTGACATTCTGTGTACTGTGCTGTTTCATGTCCAAATTTTATGTTTGTAATATTTCGTATTGGAAAACAAACGAATATTGTATCTACTGTTCACATGTTGTGAGAAGAGAAAATTGAAAAGTTTGTTGTTTATAGTTTGGGCGCCATTTTGTTTCAATTCAAAATGATGGATCGATTGGAAAACCTTGCACAGTAGACATCATTGGCCATGTAAATCGATCAAAAAATGTCGATATGTGTAGTCTGCTAACAACTATGTAATAAAAATCCATAAAAATGATAACACAAATGGAACATTTTAACTGGACATTCAAAAAGCAATTTTTTTATAGTTTCCACTGTTTTGTTTGGTCTAATTAAAAAATTAACTAGTTTTGTTCCAGTTCTGCTAGAAGTGACCCAAATTCCTAATTTCTTGTTTTTAAGGTAACCCTACCCTGTTTCGAAATAATATTGTTTGCCATTTCGAAATAATCTGGAAAAACCGTTGAGACATTCTGGTTTTTGGCACAAAGCCAAGCCTTTTCAGGGACTTGGTAAACAATCTATTTATAGGTAGACTATGAGAAAATGGAATCGATAATAACAGAAACCGGATTGAAATCCTTTGTATATTCATTGTTGGTAACAGAAGAATGTGTTTTGTAAAGGAAAAAGAACAGGAAACGAGCGAGGTCACGTTTCGAAACAGGATGCGGGACGGACGCCATCTTGGAATCGAATTTCCTTGACAACCATGCAATCTTATTTTGATTGACGGTTTTGATCTCTGACCTTTCGGTTCTAAATCTCAACCTATTTATAGAAAATGGAACGGTCCAATTATTCGTACAATATATGATAAATGAGAAGGCAGTTTTTCGTTTTTGAATTAGGTAAATTGGCGTGTAATTTAGTAGACATTATCGCATAGCAACCAGTATTATTCCCTAGCAACTGGCACGGTTCCAAGTGAGCTTGTTTTATTATCGTGAAATGCGAGATAACCTCCTCCTCGCGGCACCCTCTTGCAATTTCGCAAATAGGGTGTTGCCTAGCAACCAGAATTGGGTTCGGTTGAGTGCGGTTGAGTGTTCACAGACAGGGTCACCTTGAAACTCCCCTCGCCCGTCCGCAACGTTTGTCAGTTTCATTCTATTTTACGCCGCCATTTTTATTCCCCCACCGGTCCAAAAGCGATACGCCCTTGGCAAAGCAGTTTATTTTTCTTGGAAGTTTCTCAACAACGTATTTCTCCTTCATTTGCCCTCCACGTCATTTCCGCTGACTCATGTCATCGTGTTATTATTATTTAGGTTGTTCATGATTGTGTTTGCCTTGACACCAAATAAAACATGTTCCAACGTGCTCAGTGACGTCATCGCGATTCGTTCGAATTTTCTAACGGATAAATACAACGTTAGTAAGCGCTGTAAAACACCTTACTCTATTATACAATAAAATACTGCTGTTCGAATGTGTTCGAATTCAATCCGTTATCTTTTTATTAATCTTCGTATCGGAAATGTGTTGTCTCGGTTTTGGAATTATGCCATTAGATATTGGTTATTATCTTTCGTTTTAAGATAATAAAATGGGACGTTCGAATTTGGTACAATTGAGTGGAATGTGCTGTTTAAACGAACTGGTTTATCAGTGAAATAAACAGATAAAAAGAATAAGCGGATGGCATAAACGTTTATAGCCTGGCATAAAAAATGGAATGTTATTTTGAAAACGTTCGAATTTTAGCCTCTATAACAGGGTCACTCAAGAAATTGCACAATTAGATAGGCTTGAAAACTGTTGAAAACAGACAGATGGAGGTCGTCTGTTGCCGTGGGATATAGAACAGGGTTGAGGGGTAACGTTGCTAATACCCATTGGCTGAATATGTGGTTAGCAACAGCAAACTGAAACGGCATTGGTGGTTCTAGTAACCAATCGGAATGAAAAGCCCCATCTGCGTCCCCCTGCAGCGCGGTTTAGTGACCGGTTTTTCTTTTTTTGTTCCTTTATGCGAGGCTTTTCCTTTATGTCAATGTACTTTTGCACGGAATTTATTACATTTGGAAATGAGAAATTCCATGGTCGTAAATTCTAATAAATTTATGCAAGGAAAATTAAAAAAAAATAATTTCAACTTCTCTCAAATTCAATAACAATTTTATAATATTGTTAGGTTTGCGCTGGGGGAAAAACAAAAACAAAAAACAAGATTAGCAATAAAATTTAACAGTGTGAATTGTGTTGAAGAAAAAGGCTCAGTGATATAAATTTGTGAAAAAGGGAAAATACTTTTAAAAGATGGATTTCCTTTGTCCGAGGTCCGAGGCAGTCCGAGGTTTGGAATTTGAAATTATTCGAGATTCCAATCAAATTAACGAATTATTTTGGCGCGAAATGAAACGCCGTAGGGGGAGGGAGGTAGGGGAAAGAACGCATGAACCAATCGGGTTGAAGTTGTGGACCGCGCGGACCAATCAGGTTACACGAACGTGAAAGTGGGTAGTTACTGATCAGAAGGTAAACCACATTGCCTCCGAGAGCGTGATCGACGAGGAGCTGCGCATGGTGTTCAAGATTTTGCCCATCCAGATTCTCATCAAATTGAATTGTTATTATGTCGTCTTCGCGAACAACAACAGAGACAGGTGAAGCGGAAACTGCGCCGTTGGAAACTGAAACGGAACCTTCTTCAGGAGGCGGAGGAAGCGAAGTGAATAAAGACTGCGAGCCAGTTTCGAACGATCCATGGCAAAATTCAACTTGCGCATTCTGCAAAAGAGAATTCAGCGATTCCGTTCGACCCAAATTGCTGCCATGTCTACACAATTCGTGCAGCGATTGTATAGCTTCGGATTGCGGTGAGTGTTTATGACAAATTTCCATTTTAACTCATATAATTCGGCGGTCGGACGATTGTGTCGAACCGACTGGCGGTATATCGTCCCGTCGTCAAGGTAGCGTGCGGTATGTTGGCCGCAGCGGCCATTTTGGCGCCCATTGTTGCAATCGTTCAAAAAAAAATCAGGATAGTTAGTTTGCAGAATAAAATGACGTTGCTTTACATTGTTTAAACATTAAATTTATCATTCTGTGACATGTTCTTCAAGTTCAAACATTCGGGGTGGCGTAATGGCAAAAACAAACATGGCTTGAAACCTGTCAAAACCATGCATGCACAAAAACCTCATAGCGTCTAGTGTGCACTTCCATGGGTCGGTAGTCGAGATTTTTATGTGCAAGTTGTCAGAATGTGACTGTATTAGAGACTATAATGAAACCTGTGAACCTTCAAATACACCACCTGGTCAAAATTGACCCTTTTTTCTTGGAACCGAAAAGTCCTATGGGATTTACATAGGGGTGACCCCCTCTTTAATCTGACCACCTGCGTATGTTTACCACATTTTATAGTATGCTGCCATACCTTTAAATTATAATGTGGTCAAACCTGAAAAGTTGGGAAAAATAAAGTTGCTCTCTTAAAAATAGATAATTTCCTGTCCTGTAATTAGACACTGTATAAGAGAGATAATTAAGGAATAAATCCCAGGCATACATTTCTTTGCAGTTCATATGTTGTGACGTCATCGGCCATTTGACTTCCTTTTGGCTGCCGAAATTTCCCTGGTTTCATGCTAATTTCCCTGGTTTCATGCTAATTTCCCCAGTACTGTACTGATTTATAAACTTAATTCTGGCTACCATTGTCTGTGTGTAAGTACTATTGCATATATACAGGGTGAACCAAAAGTCTCTTGCACTTAACTTCGTACCTGTAATAAGAGATATTCAAAAACCGTGTGTTACTGGGAGTTGAAGAGCATGAATGGTGCCTTCAACTCCTAGTACATAACACAATCACCACATGTGCAAGGACCGGTGTATTTTACATGCAATACAGGGGTTACAAATGGAAGGCACGTTTTTCTGTAGTCTTCTGTAACATATCACACTTCCCTCCAGTGCATAACAATGGTTACGTAAAATGCAAATGGATGTAAACTGTTTGTTACATAGCAGGCTACAACTTTGCAATTTGGTATGGTACATTCCGATGTTTACTTTTCAATTTGGAATACCTATGACCTTGAAGACGAAAGTCAATGTCACAATTGGTGGCACATTTGAAACACCCCCATGGTACTTGCTAAGTGCAAGAGACTTTTGGTTCACCCTGTATAATGGAACGGCCTCGCCTTCCTACAATGAATGTTGCACCTGTCCAACAGATGGGACATTGCATCTCTGATGCCTATCTTTAAGGCAACTGCATCACTAATTAAATGTATAAAAAAGGTTCAAAGGAAATACTTAAAAACAAGTAAAATTGCAGTTTCAAAGTGTATTTCACACTGTGCCTTACATTTTTATTGTTGGAATCGGTTCCCCGCAAACATATGGCTTTGACAATTAATGTATTGCACTGTAATTCATTAAACACGCCCATTTTGAGATATAAATACGAGATTGCTACTTGACAAGGTCATGCATGGCTTAATGTTATTAGAATTGCAATATGTATTATTTACTTATTTTTGAATGCGTGCTGCAGCACCTGTTCCATTAATCATTACGTTGCCTGTTCTAGGAATAACAAAACTGTATTTATTTATCAGACAACTTGCCAGAATTATCGACTTTGCAATAATCCATACTTTGCACACCAATAGTTTCCATTATTTCAGGAGTAATTTTGTGTCTGATGGAAGGCGGTGGTAGACAGTAACTCCCAGAGAAAACCTCTTGCATGTCTGAGATTTTTGAAATGTCTAGTAAAAGTGATGATGAACCTAATGTGGGTCACTTGTCTGAAGGACAGAGAATGAGAACACAAACAAAACATCCTTAAAAAAAGACCTTTTCGTTTTACTGATAAATTGGTGTTTTTGACTTTCACAGATGTACTGACATGCCCAGTTTGCCAAGAGTTGTGCCCAACCAACGAAATAATAGACAACTGCTTCTTCCCTGTTGCATCTGGGGAAGGTGCTCTTGGAAATGGCGATGGCAAAGATGACCAATCGGTGTGCACAAGCTGCGAAGAGAATGCCACCGCGGAATCGTACTGCGGCGATTGCGGCGAATGGCTTTGCGATGCATGCGTGAAGGTAATGTATTTGATAAACCTAATATAAAGCAAAAAGTGAAGAGAAGTTATACATTGTATCTTCTTTCCTTAGGCACATCAGAGGGTTCGAGTGACAAAAGACCATGTTATTCGTCCCAGGAACGAAATAACCGGAACCATGCAGCGAACACTTTTCTGCCCTACCCATCGTCAAGTAAGTTGCAATGCTGGTATTATGCAATATTACACAGGCCTTTGTCTTTTAAACTTTTTGAGATGTTTTAACTTCCCCTCTTTGACAACGAATTGTGAAACTCGGCGTAGAAGAATGTAATTTTGTCTGGTGCTTTTTCCAGAGAGTTTAATTTTCCTTTTTGCATTTTCCTCAAAACTATGAAATCACGGTAATATCTACTCTAAGAGAGTATTGCAGCTATTCGGGTTGAAAATGATGCTAATGATTGTGAATCATTGTAGGAGTTACTGAAGCTGTTCTGTCTTACGTGCGACCGGCTCACTTGCCGAGATTGTCAACTGTCCGACCACCGAGACCATCGGTACCAGTTTGCGTCGGAGGCCAGCGCGAGGGAACGCAAGGTGTTCGAAGCGATGCTTACAGTTATCGATGACAAAAAGGGCATCTTGGAGAGTTGCAAGAGTTTGTCGGAAATGCGGCAAGCGGATATCACACGGTGCGAAAAGGCCATCGAGGAGGACATTCGCCGCTTCGTTGAAAAGTTTGTACTCGCATTATTTTTTTACGCTTGCGTTACTTGATTGCTCAACCGTTCAACTAACAAATGCTGAATATGAATTGTCTGTTTTGGTTTTAACAGGTATGTTTATGAAATAAACCAGCGTGGACAAGAACATTTGAAACACCTGAAGAGTATTTGCCAAGGTCTGCGCGGGGAACTGACGCAAAGTCACACCGCCATCACCGATTGCCTTGCGAGGATCAACCACGCGATGAAGTTTGTCAATGCGGTCATGCAGAATGACAATGACCCTGCTGTCATCTTGCTTTCCAAGGGGATAATAATCAAGCAGCTTGGCCATATCCACAAGTCTCAAGTGAACGTAAGCTTTGTGTTTCAAATCTGTAATTTGTGCATTTTTTTATGTAGAAAATGAATTTTACTAAATTGTTTTTGCTTGCTCAGGTTCCTAACCCAGACTTGGCCATGGAATTTCGCTTTCTTGACGACACGCGGTTTGTCAACGCTGTCCGTCAAATGGGTGAAGTGTCGGTGAAAGTACAACAGCCAACCATGAAGCAGCTGGAAGGTGCGGCGAAACCAGATTCAAATCATCCGCACGGAGTCAAACGACCGCATCCGAGTTCCACGTCTCCTCATCCCACACGAGCGCACCAGGTTAGGATATTCAGATTATATCCAGTGTGGATTGTTAACAACATTTTGGTGATAAAACCAAGTTTGGTGTCATGTAGGCCCCGTCACCATCGTCCCAAGTATCATCAACGTCTTCGGCACTCACCGGTATGACCAAAGTCCTTGAAAAGATGCTCACATCCAAAGAAAGCTTACCTCCACTCCCACCGATGCCACCACCTGCGTTACCAGCGTACCATGATGCAATGCACCAAAGGATTGTCCCAACGTAAGTGTAGCCGTGGGTTAAGCGAAGAGGTTTGCGTAATTTGGTGGATTGGTTTTGGTAACCGTACATTGTCTGGATGTGGCCGACCCTTGAAACGGAAACAATTCCACTTTCTAAACCAGACTGTGTCTTTCTTTATTTATCATGGTATATTTTCGGTACACTTGCTTTCTGGATTAGAGAATGATAATGACGACTGTATGGGTTTCTAAGAAGGAAATATTGTGGGCGTTTCTCTTTCAGAAATGCAAATTTCTCCCCTACCAACAATGTTAACATGCCTGGCAGTGCGGTTATTCGAAACCAGCTACTCCAACAGATTTTAAAGTAAGATCGGTGCAAGAGCCACATTGCGCTGCTGTACGTGGCACATCCGTAACCCCTTTTGGTCTCATTGCGTCCATTTGAATCGCAGAGTTCCCAATCCGGCCGCGATGCCTCCACAGCAGCAGTCACCGCTTCAGAGTCAGCGCATCGGCTCTTTAACCCTCACACCGATCACGCCACCGCATCAGATAGCACCAACAGCACAACATCAAGGGACCTGGACGTTTAACCAGGCAGCATCCATGCAAGTGAGACCTCAGTACGTGACGCAGCAACAACACCTTCAGATTCAGATGCAGCAGCAGATGAAAATGATGCAGCGACACCAGATGCAACAGCAATACCAACATCAGCAACAGCGACATGCTAGTCTTCAACTTCACCATCAACAACAACAGCAGCAACAGCAACGCCAGCAACCAGCTGGCCAACAAATCCAGTTTATGTCTGGAGGTGGACAGTGTAAGTAAAAGCAATTTTTTGTGAGAAGTGGCATTTGTTTTTTTGTTCATTGTACTTTGATGCACAGTTTCTAAGTTTCGATTGTGTCATGTTTGCTATATTTTCTCATTACATGCAGGTAATGAGGTGATGGTTTACGTGAATATGCCCATGTAGTTGTCGGCGAAGATCTACTAACCAGCATTTGAGATAGTACATATAATATCTGAAAAAGCGGGTATAAACTTGAGCAGCAATGCTGGATATTATTTGGGCAATTTTCCTCTGTGATGGAAAACATTTTCTACAAAAGCAGCCCAGAAAGCCAAATTAGTTTAACATGGGTGCTGCATGGCTCAACATTGCTGGCCAGTGTTGCACACAGATTATACCCAGCTTTTTCATTTATTGCTGTTGAATTAACAGCATAATTCTAAATTTATTGCGTATTCTTTCTAAATGGGGATTTTGGGATAGATGTCATTTGCCATATATTAAAATTCGAGGAATTGACATTGCAATATATTCTAATGCATAATAAGCATTTTGCTATATAACCAACCGTCTTCAGTTGGAATGTATATAAAAATTATTCATATTTCTGTTGTTAATTCCTTATTTCTTTCATGCTGGTCGGTATAGATAGGATGTTGTGGAAGTACGTACTTTATAAGCATTTTCATTTATTGTGAATGTTGGTGTCCAGTTCACAATTTTTGCGGCTGTTTTATTACTGTTGTTTTCACCAGCACTTGTGCGTGAAAGCTATTTTTGAAATTTTGACGGGAAATCTTCCTGGAATTTCAGTGATCTTTTTTTTTTTTTTTTACTACGAAGTTTGGAATTAAATTTTCTGTAAATATAACTAGGCAAAATACAAAAATGAGAATGAAATATTGAATGGTATAATGTTATTCTGAAAAGTTGAGTGTTCTTATATGAAATTGAATGCCTAATTGATCAATGTAATTGGACGATTTGCTATCAAATCTGTGAATATTGTACAAATAAGTATATCCTAACACATATAAGCAATTAATTCCGAATCTCTCGTATATTTGTGTAGAGCCGTTGAACAAGTGTCTCTCTTTCATGTTACGGTTCCTAGCGATGTGTAATCAACATTTTCCTTGTATTCGTTTTTTAATAAAAGATGAAAGCATCACTTTGCAGAGCAGATTGGTTCGATTAAAAACCGAGTTTTTGGTTAAAACCCAAAGTAAAGTAGCACTCGCTAGGAATCCGTAAGTAAGTGCCAATCCAATATTCATAATGAAATACTTTTTGATATGCCACTTGATTCTTTACAGTTCCTTAGTTAATATTAACCCTGGTTTTCTGTTCATTTTAGATGTCCAGAGGCCAAGTCTGGGCTCTTCGATCAGCATCAACCCGGTGCAGAAAGAAGCGGCGCAAACTGCTACGGAAAGGTAGGCAAGTTCATATACCAATACTTTATTTATAGAAACCATTTTCCATCCCTTATCATCAACAAAGTAAGGGTGGGCATAACAGAACTATTGTGTTTTTGCTTTACGTTTCGAAAAGTGTTTGGATAATATACGTTTGTACATAAATTTAACGATAACCCACATGGCCACTAAAACTAAAGCAACACCAGTTAGGATAAAAGCAATGACATCTAGTAGAAAATACTGGATGAGATTCAAATGATCTGCTTTAGGTTTTAAATGAGGTGCTCCTTTATGGCGGATGACGTATTCGATCCAATAAGCTGCGGTCTGTGCCGCAGTCGCAGGACGGTCCTTGAATATTGTGGAAATTCGTTTTGCCGTTTCCCTATACCTATTAATAACAAAAAAACGAAAGTCCCAATTAGTAACAATTTTGCAAAACCTTGGTGTAACACTGGGTCACGCATGTGCAAAGGAGTTTTCTAGTTATCCTGCCAGTTTGTGATTGGTTTTCTCCGGTTTCCCCCATCTGCTAATTAACTAGAATTTCTACAAAGGGATTCGCTGTGGGCCGTGAAATGTGTGCATTAAAAATGCTTGGGGTGTATAGAACCCTTTAGCATCAGGAACAGAACCTCGGTGTACGTACTTTTGATTATGTAGCAACCGGTGTAACTGTTGCCGGAGAGTTTCTTCGTTTCCTGTCCTCCAATCAAATATCTCCGCCATGCCTTGTTCAACAGATCTTGCTAAATTACTGTCCCGGTCACTACCTAATGGGATTCCCAGAACAGGAAGACCATGGTAAACTGCTTCCTGAAGGCTGTTAAGTCCTCCGTGTAGAATGGCTAACCTGCAATTTGGATGCCCTGCGAATGTACGTGACACATTTGTCCTTCGTGTACCTTGTACCATAAAGACAACAGGTACTTACCCATAAGGTCTTGCTGGGGAATCCAATCTTTGAATATGATGACATTTTGTGGGACATGTTCCACATGGCCTTCGAATTTCCAAATAACTTTTTGGTCAAGGCTTGCGAATACTCGCACGAACATGTCCACCAAGTTTTTTGGCATGTGTTTCCCATGGACAATGGAACCCAATGAAAATACTATGAACCCACTGGAGTTGGAACCAGATACAATGTCCCTGAAAATCTGTGGTAATGGTCTAGATGGTCTGCAATGCATGGCACCAACATAGATGATGTTTGGCATTGTCGGTCTCGCGTCTTCCATCGCGATGTGACTATTTACAAGTATAATAGATGCATTTCGCTTAATGTCTAGTATGTAGGGAGTTTTATCATTGGAATATTCTTCGTGAATGGATTGCATTTGCGGTACGACAAGGTACTCGTGCCAGAACACAAGGACAACGTTGAACAGCGTGTTCAATAGCCGGTCGATGAAGGATAGCGGTGGCTTGAAGTACATACTGTATGCACTTGTTACATACGATGTGGGGTATGGGACATTTTGCATCCAGGCTTTGTATGATGGAAGTCCTGATGAACACCAGATTACGAGAGGAGCGTTGAACTGATACGCTACCGGCAATATGATGTCGTTGAAGATTTTTCCCACTATAACCACGTCAAATGTTTGGTTTTTACTGTCCTTTCTGAACTTGGCAAAGATTTCATCCTCCAATATAGCTCTGTAAATTAATAACAACTGGAATAGTGTTAAAAAGTTACCGCAACGAGGAATTTTTACCTTGCGATAGTAGATGTGGCGTTTAACATCAAGCTGAAAGCATTTGTCTGCTGTTCGACAGGGGCAAATGGGTTGTAAAAGTCCTTAGAAGAATCCATCAGATGGTGTCTTAATGCTTTTAGCTCGTACTGAACAATCCCCGTGGAGTTACTATTCACTTCCATGGCAACTTCGGTAACTCGGTGGCCGCGGGTTACCAGCTCATTTATAGCCGGGTCAATGGACATTTTATGGCTCTTTGTGCAAAATGGCGCCAGTAAAAGCACATGGTAGCTTTGTATGATGGGAAATGTAGCCAAGAAGCAAAATAGGTGGAAAATCATCTTTCTCGGTGAAAATGTTGGTTCAGAATGCAGAAGATAACTTTGTGACCCATTTCATAACTACATTTGTAGTTTACAATTTGTGTGTATTAATGTACTTTTACCTGTGGTCAAAATTGTGTTTAGATGAACAGCTTGCGCAAACAGATTAAATGAGATGCGAGTTCAAATATGATATGAGATAAAACATTTCTTCTTGAAGAGGAAAATATTGGAATAGCTTACAGCATATTGTACAGTTTTGATGGCAACAATGACGTCAAACTAAAAGTTTTAATCAAAGATCGTTTTAATTCTTTTTAAGTTTCTGTGTTTGACATTTTCCCCTCTTGCATAACAATCTGCAAGTAAATTTTACAGCAAACCATAGAGCAGCAAAAACAATGAATAAACAGGTTAGAATGAAAGCAAACACATCCAATAAGAAATACTGGAAGAAATTCAAGTGATTTGCATTGGCTTTCAAGTGATGTGCCCCTTTGTGCCTAATAACATATTCTATCCAGTAAGCTGCTGTTTCAGCTGGGGTCTCTGGACGGTCCTTCAGGATTGCCGAGAGTTTCTTTGCAGTATCTTTGTACTTTGGGTTGTTGAGAACAAGATCTAACTTCTCCATGAGGACTTCGTCTGTTACAGTCTTCCAATCTAAGATCTCTGCCATTCCACTGTTAACAGACGCTGCCAAGTTGCTGTCTCTATCAGCACCCAATGGCATTCCCAGAACAGGAACTCCATGGTAAACTGCCTCTTGAAGACCATTCAGTCCTCCATGTAGAATGGCCAATCGACAATTTGGGTGCCCTACATTGTATATTTGGTTACTTCACTGCATGTGTACACTATTTTGGTCCAATATAGCCTTATATTTACCCATAAGATCTTGCTGTGGAATCCAATCTTTGAAGATTACATTAGCTGGGACGTTTTCTGCTTTTCCTTCAAATTTCCAAATGACCTTTTGCTTCAGTTTGCCAAACACTCTTAAGAAAGTGTCCACTAATGTTTGGGGCATTTGAGTGCCTTTTACAACAGAACCCAAAGAAAATACTATGAAGCCGTCGGAGCCTGACTTTGAGGCTATTTTAGCCAGATCCTTCAAATGAATAGTTCAGAGCAAAAGTGTCAGGTGTATTTTAATTATAAATAGTTTAAAATAGGTTAAAAAAAAGTACCTTAGGTAGTGGTTTAGGTGTTTTGCAGTGCATAGCTCCAACATTGATAACATTGGGCATGATGGGCCGAGCCTCTTCCATCGCAATGTGCGTGTTAACTAAAACCAGTGATGCATTTCTTTCGATGTCCATGATGGGACTAAATGGTTCTGGGGAATGATTGCGGTGAATATTTTCAATAGCTGGTACCAGGAGATATTCACGTCCAAATATTAGCACAGCATTAAACAGTGTATTGTAGAATCTGTCCATGAAGGATAATGGTGTTTTGAAGTAGTGGAAAGGGCTAGTGACGTAAGAAGTTGGGAATGGCACATTGAAAGACCAAGCAAGGTTTGGTGGAAGTCCAGCTGGAATCCATAGTATAATTGGAGCATTATATTTGTGGGCTATTGGCAGTGTTACATCGTTAAAAATGCCATTCACAATGACAGCATCAAACTTTTCATTTTTTGTCTCTTCGATGGACCGTTGTAATGTTTTGTCCTCCAGAATATAACTAAAATAGCATTTATGTAACCATAAATATTATATAAACTATATTTAAAAAGTTTATGAAGAAGTAAGTACATACCTTCCCATCTCGATTAACACGTGGTAAAGCATAGATAGCATGTTTTTTTGCTTATCTTCTGGTAAAAAGGGATTGTGGTCAGCAGCAGCTGCTGCTGATTCCATAATAAGTGATCTCAACTCTTTTAGTTCATATTGACGAATTCCAGTGGAATTTTTGTTCACTTCCATGGCAATCTCGGTAACTTTGTGTCCGCGCGCAACCAGCTCATTGATAGCAGGATCTATGGAATTCTTGTGGCTTTTGGAGCAAAATGGTGACATTAGCAAGATGTTGTAGGTTACAACTTCTCCAGGAAGTAGTGCAGCACATAGTATTAAAAGTAGTATAGCTTCCATTGGCCTCATGGTGATTCTGTGTATTTTGAGCTGCGAATGGAACAATGAATTGCTTGGCTCTGACTGATTTCGATTGTGTATCTTGTCCTAAATAGGTTTCAAGTGACCCTGTTATGTAAACATTGCAGACAGATTGTATTTATCAGGTAGGCTAGATGGACTTTTATGTAACTTTTCATGGATTGCAGTTACTAATGATATAATATGCTGCACTAAATTTTTATCCTACATTACTTGTAATCATTTTTTTCCCTACAAATGTGTACTGCTGGGTTGCGTATAATCATGCACCAACCATTTCACAAATGATTTTTTTTTATTATTAAGTAAGTAATTTGAATTCCATATGGAAAATCCAGGTTTTAGATGCAGTGAAAAATCTACAATTCAGAACTTTCATTTGCTTGCACTGTTTGATTAATTACTTTTAACTTTCAAAGATTTAGATAAGTTCCTCTTACGTAATAACCTGATTATACCTTTGGCAATAAACCAGATAATTACGAACACTGAGGTTAAGCAAGTTAGGAGGAAAGCGAACACATCTAATA
The DNA here is from genome assembly GCA_034696005.1 of Glomeris marginata. NCBI lineage: Eukaryota > Metazoa > Arthropoda > Diplopoda > Glomerida > Glomeridae > Glomeris > Glomeris marginata. Next base: position 62,905 of record JAQFZQ010000009.1, on the reverse strand, counting down.
AGAAATACTGGAAGAAATTCAAGTGATTTGCATTGGCTTTCAAGTGATGTGCTCCTTTGTGCCTAATAACATATTCTATCCAGTAAGCTGCTGTTTCAGTTGGGGTCTCTGGACGGTCCTTGATGATTGCTGAAAGTCTCTTTGCATTATCTCTGTACCTTATTTTCAATGAAACATCAAGTATTTTATTTAGTCTGATGGCAACCTAGTGAATATCATTATTTACTTTGGGCTGTTGAGGATGAGATCCAATTTCTGGAAGAGGATTTCGTCGGTTAATGTGTTCCAGTCTAAAATCTCTGCCATTCCACTGTCAACAGATATTGCCAAATTGCTGTCTCGGTCACCACCCAGTGGCATCCCCAAAACAGGCACTCCATGGTAAACTGCCTCTTGAAGACTATTTAGTCCTCCATGTAGAATAACAAGTCTGCAATTTGGATGCCCTACAATACAATTTACATTTCATTTCTGCAATTGTTATTGCTTAATCGGTTCTGTGCCCTAATATATAGTCACCCAGAAGGTCTTGCTGGGGTATCCAGTCCTGGAAGATAACATTTGATGGAACATTTTCTGCATTTCCTTCAAATTTCCAAATGACGTTTTGTTTAAGTTTCCCAAAAACTCTTAAGAATGTGTCAACTAATGTTTGGGGCATTTGAGTGCCTTTTACGACAGAACCAAGGGAAAATACTATGAATCCATCTGAACTAGATTTTGTTGCAATTACATCCAAGTCCTATAAAAGAATGGTTTAGTCTAGTTTACAATGGCAGCCTACAATGGTAACACACCTTTGGTAATGGGTTGGGTGGTCTGCAATGCATAGCTCCAACATTAATAACATTAGGCATAATGGGCCGAGCCTCTTCCATCGCAATGTGACTGTTAAATAAGATCAGTGATGCATTTCTTTCGATTGCCAATACAGGAGTGAATGGATCTTTGGTGTAATTTTGATAAATTGATTCCATAGCTGGTACGAGTATATACTGACGTCCTAATATTAGCACAGAGTTAAACAATGTGTTAATGAGTCTATTGATGAAGGATGATGGTGACTTAAAGTACACAAAGTGGCTGGTTACGTAAGATGTTGGAACAGGGACATTGAATGTCCACGCAATATATGCTGGAAGTGCAGCTGGCATCCAAAGTATTATTGGGGCATTATATTTGTGGATCATTTGCAGTGTTACCTCGTTAAACACTGTGTTCACAATGACTACATAAAATTTATCGTTTTTAGTCTCTTCGAGGAATCCCTGCAATGTTTTGTCTTCCAGGACATATCTATTTAAAAAATTTTACCAAAGTGAATGACATTAGGACATAAATGACTGCATTAGAATATTAGAAAAGAATGAAACCAGTCATTAATTCTAGAATTATATATCAAGTATGCAGTAATAAGTTGTTGCATACCTTGCCATGTCTATAAAGATGTTGTAAACCAAAGACAATATATTTTGTTGGCGTACTGCAGGTGCAAAAGGATTATAATCTTCAGCCTTTGTTGAATTCATAATAAGATCCACCAGTTCCTTCAATTCATATTGACGAATTCCAGTTGAATTTTTGTTCACATACATAGACACTTCAGTAACTTTGTGCCCACGTGAAACCAACTGATTGATAGCAGGATCAATAGAATTCTTGTGGCTTTTGGAGCAAAATGGTGACATTAGCAGGATATTGTAGGTGGATACTTGTCCAAGAATTATTGCAGCACATGTTATAACTAAAAGTATTGCTTTCATGGTTACACTATTGGAAATCACCTGGTATATAATTATTCTACTTTAGTAGCAATGAACTGGTTTCAACTGTAAGCTTTAAAATATGTTTTCTTCCAGTTGGTCTAGTTATCTAACTCCAACGACTTAGATACACAAGATGGGTTTTGTATAGCTTATCAGTGAATGAAGGTTACTGCAATCGTGGTACTATGGCATAGTAGTCCTCGGATTCGATATTGCTATATCACGGTTTAGGAGATATTCGACTTTTTGTGGCTGGCATTCAAAGTGAAACTTGATTGCGTTTAGCTGTCATTGTTTAGGCGCGAAAAAAGGGCATCGGAGTGTCTCAATCTGCATAAAACCGACACAGTCTTATTGGAAAAGTCCTCAGGATTCCGAATCACTACCCATAATCGATCCAGCTGTCACGGGAAAGGATTTACCATAATCGATTTTCGTTGGAGGCTGCGAAGCGAAACGTTCTGGAGATGGTCCATTTTTAAGCTTTGCCATGCGAAACGAACCATTCAGGATGCTCCTGTCTATACAAAACCAACATTTTCTTATGCTCAGCAAATTCATAAACTTTGTTTATATTAATCATACATAGTTTCGAGAGATTCATTTCACAAATTAACCTGAAAATATATTTGAAAGCAAACCAAATCACAGCTGAAACTATGTTTATCACTTATCCAATCCCTCTTTAATTCTTTTTAAGTTTCTTCACTTGACATTTTCCCCTCTTACATAACAATCTGCAAGTAAATTTTACAGCAAACCATAATGCAGCCAAAACAAGGAATAAACAGGTTAGAATGAAAGTAAACACATCCAATATGAAATACTGGAATACATTCAAGTGATTTGCATTCGCCTTTAAGTGATGTGCTCCATTGTGCCTAATAACATATTCTATCCAGTAAGCTGCTGTTTCAGCTGCTGTTTCTGGACGGTCCTTCAGAATTGCTGAAAGTCTCTTTGCAGTATCTCTGTACCTAAGTTTCAATGTAACATCAAGTATTAGTTAGATTGGTGTACATTGCGTACATATGTTACACTTAAAACAAAAATGTACATTTGGTTGTTGAGGACGAGATCTAACTTCTCTGAGAGGATTTCATCTGTCATTGTCCTCCAATCTAAAATCTCTGCCATTCCACTGCCAACAGCTGCTGCCAAATTACCATCTCGGTCAGCACCCAATGGCATCCCCAGAACAGGAACTCCATGGTAAACTGCTTCTTGAAGACTATTCAGTCCTCCATGTAGAATGGCCAGTCGGCAATTTGGGTGGGCTACAGATAAAACTTGATTTCAACAATTGTGATCACATGAAATGGGTTATTTAGTAACATATATTCACCCATAAGATCTTGCTGTGGAATCCAGTCCTTAAAGATGACATTTGATGGCACATTTTCTGCTTTTCCTTCAAATTTCCAAATGACTTTTTGCTTCAGTTTACCAAACACTCTTAAGAAAGTGTCAACTAATGTTTGGGGCATTTGAGTGCCTTTTACAATTGAACCCAATGAAAAGACAATAAATCCATTTGAACCAGATGCTGATGCAATTTCTTCAAACTCCTATAAGGACAATAAATTTATTATCAAGATGCTGCTTAAAATTGTACAGAGGAATTCATTAAATATTAATATTGTTGTAGAATTCATACTGGAATATGAGAATACTAGCTTCTAATGATTAGTCAATTACCTTGGATAGTGGTTTAGATGGTTTGCAGTGCATAGCACCAACATTGATGACATTAGGCATGATGGGCCGTGCCTCTTCCATCGCAATGTGACTGTTAACTAAAATCAGTGATGCATTTCTTTCGATGTCAGCAAAGGGAGGAAATGGATCCTTGGAATGGTTTTGGTATATCTGTTCAATAGCTGGTACAAGAAAATACTGACGTCCTACTATCATCGCAATGTCAAATAGCGTGCTGTGGAGTCTATCGACAAAAGTTGACGGCGATTTGAAGTATAGGATTGGATTTGTGACGTATGAAGTTGGGAAAGGAACATTAAATTGCCATGCATAGTGTGGTGGAAGTCCAGCTGGCATCCAAAGTATCAATGGAGCATTATATTTGTGGGCTAGCGGCAGGCTTACGTCGTTGAATATTGCGTTCATGATGACCACATCAAATTTATCATTTTTTGTCTCTTCCATGAACCTGTGCATAGCCTTATCTTCCAGAACATTCCTAAAACATAAAGGGAACATCCTTTGTTTATTACCATCATCAGTTAAATTATTGAACTAGCAGCAAGTGGAAATTATTACCTTCCGATGTCTTTCATCATGCCGAAAATTCTAGACAAGAAGTTCTGTTGCTTTTCTGCAGGTGCAAAGGGATTGCTACTATCTGGCCGATTAGAATTTATAAGAGATTTCAACTCTTTTAGTTCATATTGGCGAATCCCTGTAGAGTTTTTATTCACGTACATTGCCACTTCGGTGATACGGTGTCCGCGTGCCACCAGTTCGCTGATAGCAGGGTCTATTGAGTTCTTGTGACTACTGGAACAAAATGGTGACAGCAGTAGTATGTTGTGGGTGAATACTTGACCAGGAATTATTGCAGCACATAACAAAATGAAAGTAAATTTTGCTTCCATAGCTGTTATGTAAAATGAATGATACGCCGAACTGTGGATTTTGGCTTACGCGGATTACTTTCACCTACGTGGCTTATCACAGCTTTATCATGTGATCCAGTTATATAAATATCATTGGCAGATTACATCCTCGTAATAATGTGAATGGAATTAAATAAGTATAATATGAATCAAGGTTGATCATGTTTAGTAAATTCATAGTAATTGTGCGTACAGAATCAGAATTGCAGCTTTTTGTTATAATATGCCAATTAACTATAAAACAAACAATTTTGATCACTGTTGGACATCGTGGCCATTTTCAATTTAATACTTTTTAACTTTTAAATCTTTGGGCCTAAGTAACAACCTACCCAACAACATTAAAAGAACTTTGAGAATAAACCAAGTGATAACCAAAGATAGGAATATGCAAGGTATGAGAACAATGAACACATCTATCAGGAAATATTGGAAAACATAGAGATGATTCGCATTGGCTTTCAAGTGTTGTGCTCCTTTGTGCCTAATAACATATTCTATCCAGTAAGCTGCTGTTTCAGCTGGGGTTTCTGGACGGTCCTTGAGAATGGCAGACAGTCTCTTCGCATTTTCTTTGTACCTGATGATGGATTTAGTTTTAATTACTAGTTACATTAAACAAGAAATACAACTATACAAGGATCTTACTTTGGGTTGTTAAGTAAAAGGTCTATTTTCTGGGCTAGGATATCATCAGTTGCTGTTCTCCAATCGAAAATCTCTGCCATTCCACTACTGACAGATATTGCTAAATTGCTGTCACGATCAGCACCCAATGGCATCCCCAGAACAGGTATTCCATGGTAAACAGCCTCTTGAAGACCATTCAGTCCTCCATGTAGAATAGCCAATCTGCAATTTGGGTGTCCTAATTTTTTTTGAATACAAGAATATGTTAATCTTTGAGTTTCACATGGTATACAGTATAAAAGTCCATAGATATAGACCCATCAAATCCTGCTGTGGGATCCAATCCTTGAAAATGACATTCTTTGGAACTTTATCAGCTTTCCCTTCAAATTTCCAAATGACTTTTTGCTTAAGTTTGCCGAAGACTCTCAAGAACATGTCCACTAAGGTTTGCGGCATCTGAGTGCCTTTTACAACTGAACCTAGAGAAAACACAATGAATCCATTGGAACCAGATCCAGATGCGATTTCATCCAAGTCCTGGAATGAATAGTTGATATGTTTCATCTGCATATTTCATTTTAGCAAGGTCACTTTGCGTAAAATAGCGGTAACGTACCTTCGGTAGTGGTTTAGGAGACTTGCAGTGCATGCCTCCAACATTGATGACATTTGGCATAAGTGGTCGAGCTTCTTCCATGGCAATGTGGCTATTAACTAGAATGAGTGATGCATTACTTTCAATGGCTGCCAATGGAGGGAATGGGTCTGTGGTGTAGTTGCGGTATATCTCTTCGATAGCCGGTAAGAGAAGGTACTGGCGGCCAAATATTAATACAATGTTGAAGACAGTGTTGTAAAGTCTATTAATGAAGGTTAATGGTGCTTTGTAGTAGAGGAAGGGACTTGTGACGTAGGATGGTGGGAAAGGAACATTGAGTGTCCACGCGGTGTAAGGGAACAATCCGGCTGGACTCCATAGTATCAACGGTGCTTTGTACTTGTGGGCTATTGGTAGGGAAATTTCGTTGAATAATGCGTTTAGGATGACAACATCAAATTTCTCGTTCCGGGTCTCTTCCAAGAATCTAATCAAATTTCTGTCCTGCAGAGCGAATCTGAAAGTATATTGTGTTGAATGAAGCAAGGAATTAGATGAAGCGTTACAAAAGATGTTGCACAAAAACAATAGGCACTTGTTCAATAATATTTCAATAACAAATGTACTGTTTAAATGTACATCCATCATGGTGCCAAAATTATTGCGGTGGGTGAAGCACATCCCCGTGAAGTATTTCTTAAAGTTGGAGAGTTGTACTACGGAAATGTGTTGCAGCTATTGTGATTGTTTTGAAATTTTATTTAACTGATATAATCATTTGCAAATGCAATGTTCAGTTTGCATTGTCACCCCTTCCTGCATGTTATGTGTGCGTGCATAAAACAAACTTTGTAAATTTTCTTTATGTAACATTCAATTAGAAGTTACCTTCAAAGTTACAATGGCAGTTTTCCAAGTTAAGGATCGAAACAATTAAATAAATGTTATTGTGACTTGGTGTTATAATTAAGATGTTTGAAGATAAATTAAGGATAAAGATGTTTATGATAAAAATAATAAATTACAGTATATAGAAGTACATGATGAAGTTATTGAGGTATGTTTTGCCAACTTTGTGCAATTTTGAAAACATTTTTTTGTGAAATATGAAATAGACTAAATTATAACTCTAGATTATATGTAATCAAGATGAATAAATCCAAATTTTGGGGAATTATAATACATAATTATTCACTCTTACCCAGCGGTGTCTTTCGTTAAATTATAAAGCAATGTCAACATATTTTCTTGCTCTTCTGCAGGTGCAAAAGGGTTGTGATTAGAAGAGATGGTTTGCTCCATTAAGAGTTTCCTTACATCCTGTAGTTCATATTGACGAATTCCTGTGGAATTGTTGTTCACTTCCATTGCTACTTCAGTAATTTTGTGTCCACGTGCTATCAACTCATTTATAGCAGGGTCAATGGAATTCTTATGACTTTTGGAACAAAATGGCGACATTAGGAGCACATTGTAGCTCAATACTGAACCAGGAATTATTACACCCCATAGAAATACTGAAATTGCAGCTCTCATGGTGAATGTGTTTTTACCAAGTTACAGTTGGAGGAAAAAACTAAGTTTCTGACCTTGTGCGTGAGGTTTAATATACTTGATGGCATGTTCCACTGTGAAATTTTGGGTGGTTCTATAGTATACTGTTCCCCTTTAAACTTATCTTTAAACATATAATGTACTGACCTTCCAATTTCTATGATGAAATAGTAAATCAGAGTCAGATCGTTTTGTTGTTGTTCTTGAGGTGCAAAAGGGCTCATATCTGTTCTGTTGCCCATTTTTTCTTTTAAATATTGTTTTGCATCATCAAGAGAATATTGTCGTATTCCTGTTGAGTTTTTGTTCAACTCCATGGCCACTTCAGTAACTTTGTGTCCTCTTGATACTAACTCATTGATAGCAGGATCTATAGAATTCTTGTGACTTGAGGAACCAAATGGTACTAGCAGTAAGATATTGTAGGTGAATACTTGATGATATAGTAGTGAATGGAGGAAAAGGAAGAGACAAACTTTCCATGTCTTCATTTTGGTAGTGGCATGAGATAAACTGATATAAACTGGTTTGATCCACTCTGCAAAAGAATTGGCAGTGTGACATGCGGCTATGGTCAAAAGATGACTATAAATAAACAGAATATGAATCCTTGCAGCTTGATTTTTAGTAACCATATTAAAATTGGATATTTTGTAATTAAATGTAGCATTATATAATAACATTGTTTAAAATATCCTGTTGTTACTTTTCTCGTTTTAGTAAAGCAGGGGAAAGACGAATTGCCCCTAATAAGATGGTGAGCAGCGGAGGAGTAGCCGGGACCTCAAGCGATGGATCAGTCCAAAATAAAGCCCTGGTAAAAATATAATCTTATTAGTAACAGTATGCAGTGCCTATTCCAATGGCATGATAACTGTTAAGGGATGCTATTATGCCTTAATTTGTGATTCAGAATGAATTCTGCCAGGATGCTCTCAACTGTGTACTGGCTTCCATCGACAAGAGTATGGAAAATGGAATAATGACATCCACTGCTCAACCTAATCGACCAAAACAAGAAACGGTAAAGTATATTATACATTTACTTTGGCTTTTCATCATTTGGATGATCCTCAAACTTATATAAAACATCATCCGCAGTAAGGCATTTTTTGAGGGTCACATTAAAATTTCAATTTGAAGTGGTTAATTATAGTATATGAAATTGAAACTTGTAGGATGCTAAAGGCAGTCCAGCACAGTGTAGTGGCCTGGGTATACTTCAAGCAGAAGTAGATAATCTTGCTCAACTTTCCAAACCTCGGATGGATGTAATCTCCGCGCGAAACAGTTCACCGTCAGTGGAAGACTCCAGCTATATAACCGACAAGTGTCCGATACTTCTCTCAACTTTGCAGTCAGCAGTGTAATTTATTTCATTTATTTCATAGCACTTTCATTGAAACATACATTATTATGATGTTTAATACAGATATTAACTGGTTTTTATAGGGAGGATAACGCAAGGAACGCAGGGAAATCATCGTGGTTCCCTCCTTATCCAGGTACATGAGTGTAGCCTTTAAACACGGTTATATATAGTAAATTGTAACTTATTTTATTATATAACAGAACATCAGCATAGAGATTCCTGTCAGCAGTCTGAGGAAAGAGTTGATCCGGTTCCGCAAATAGTAGAAACGCGTACGTTGTCCAGCCAGGCGTCGGAAAGTGACCCGAACGAAGATTGGTGTGCCGTGTGCCATGATGGCGGTGATCTCCTGTGTTGTGGTAAATGTCCCAGAGTCTACCATCTACAGTGCCACGTACCTAACCTCAGTTCATCAACAAAGTAAGATACGAGAAGCTCGATACGAAAAGAAAATGTGATACGATAGAGTATATCGGATGAAATAACCTTCATTTTAATTATTTCTTTGCAGAGAGGAAGATAATTGGCAGTGTTTGATGTGCAGAAGCTTTGAAGAATTGAATTCCTCTTGTGATTCTACAGGGAAAAGAAAATTTATGGCTACTATTGGAAATATAAGCCTTAAAGTATGATATATTTCCTATTTGAACATTTTTATAGTGATTATATAGTGATACATTCAGGCTAAATTGCATTAATTATATAGTACTGACTGTGTAATTAAGTTTTGTAATTTATTGCAGGTCTGTGAACGGATTCTCTTGGAACTTTTTTGTCACGAGAAAAGTACACCGTTTCACGAGCCTGTTAGCCGAGCGGTAAGTTAACATTTTCTTTTGGTTACTTTGTGCTACTTTGTACTACTTAATTGTAGGAGGTAAAATAATTGGTCTTGTTTAACAGGTTCCAGATTACTACAAACTAATAGACAAGCCGATGGACCTTAGTATGGTGAAGCGGAAACTTCACCCGCAGAATTTAAACCATTACACGGCAACCAAAGAATTTGCGCAGGACATTAGGCAAATCTTCAAGAATTGTTTTATTTTCAATCCAGTATGTATTAATGCACTGCCTCGCTTTGTCTACAGAGTAAAATTTGTGTTCAAATATAAATGTTTACTTTATTAATAACTTCTGCAGAAAAATTCCGATATTTATACAAATGGGAGAATATTGGAGGAATTCTTCGAGGATCTGTTGCAGAAATATATTCCCGAACATGCATATGATATTGCACCAACACCGGTGACTCCAGATACACAAGAAACACCCGAAAGGCAGCAGAAGAAACGAAGATCATACAATCATCCTTTTATTCACATCCGGTAGTTTGACAATTAATTGCATTATTAGGGTCTGACATGTGATTTTGTAATATACTGTTCCTAAAATCCCAAGGTTATATAGGACAAAATCGATTTTAAACGACATTCGTAACAAGTTCAGCAAACTTCTATCAGTTTGGTTAAAATGCGCGGTTTCCATATTGTGGATGAGAATTGTAAGACCGTACAAAAATATATTGACGTCATTTAATTACATAATTATTGTAAATGCTGCTGAATATCGTTGTATATACGTTTTTAATAAACTTTGCAAATCGTTGCACTTTAATCAATGTTTATACAGGTTTATATAAATGTGGCCTTGTAGTTTCAAGAATTTTTAAAAGTTAAATAATTGAAAATAATTGTTTACACAATAGATTTCTGAACAAAATTGAATATCTTTATAAAAAGTATACTATAGTAGTTCCGGGCCGTAGATAGGTAAAAAAAAAAGAGGCGAAGTAGCAAATCGTAACGCAGCATGGGCGTGGCCGAATTATTTGCGGAATTGGTTCAGTGAATTGGCCACGCCCATGCTACGTTACGATTCGCTACTTGAGCATTTTTTTTTACCTATCTACGGCCCGGAACTACTATAGGTTTTTTCCCCATGAAATGGCACTTTTCATTCAAAAAAAATACGCAAAACAGCGCAGTTTTATGTAACAAACTGCAGTTTTTTTTAATATGGTATGTATAAATTCAGCAGAAAGTAATTCATAAGGTTGCAATTAATTAACCCTTCAAACAAACAAATATATATAGTGTATAATGTTTTTTTTTTATTTTAGTTATTAATAAGTGAATATAATATAAATGAGCTCATTGATTTTATAAGATTTTATACTTGATAATCTGTGCTACAATACCGGTACTTTTGCGAAGTAATGTACCGGTTCTGGGGGCCAGTACTGAATTCCTCGCATCAAAAGTACTACTTTTTACTGAGCGTACTCGGCAACAACTGTTCTGAAAAATGGCTGCGTAGTAGAGCGCTTCGGCGAAGCTTAGCGGCAAAAGTTTACTTTTTCCGCGAAATATCAAGAATGAACGCCTACTACGCATCGGAACGAGGTAAATCTACAATATTTCGTTATATACCGTATGTTTTAGTCGCATTAATCTGGGAAATTTGACAATTGTAGAGAAATTGAGTTGAAATTCATTTACATTCGGGTAATTCGGTTCCATCATTGGTTCCATTCTGAGAAGGCGTGTTTGTGAACGCTAAATTGCGCTTTTTGTCGTTAACAATGTGAAAAAGCGTGACAAAACCAATGATGGCACTTGTATCTTGTGCATTTGGATGATATACGTTAAGTTTGTGTGGTTTTTAAGGGTTATAGTGCGGGATTTCTTGGAAATTTGCCGCTTTGGGGTCGACGGCGTCTGAAATTTTTCCCCCGGGCAAATTGAATTCCTGAGCTGATTTTACTATTTTGCGACACACTTGGTGACGTTATTGACGCTGTATTCTGTGGAAAAAAGAAGTTTTTCCGGCTCATTTGTTTACACTTTACATGGGTAGAAACTAGTTTTTTGGCATGCAGTAATAATAATAACGACCACGACTTTATTTTGACAAGTGGTTGTCTTCTTTTTTTTTTTTTTTTTTCCTGGTTGCGTTCTTTTTTTGTTTTTCTTTCCTGAACGACTTCTATCGCGATTTTGTGTTCTCCGAACGACGCGTTTTTCAACGCGGAAATGTTGGGCAATTTCTTTTTAAAAAAAATACCAACATTCCGATTGAAAAGAAGTTGCGGTAGAAATTAATTACTCCAAAAAGTCGGTGCTTGTTAAACCAATTGCCAGACTATAAATTCATACGATTGCTAAATTGTGCGAACAAAATTAACTGCTAGACATATTTACAGTGACAGGTGTCAAAAATAAAATTTGGACTCCAAATCTATATGAAAATAATTGCAATATTGTCTATTAACGTTTTTTGTGGTTTTAATATTTTTAATCTGAGAAATTGTGTCCAACTCTAATTTATTTTCTGGAATTATATTTTTTCTACACTGTATTTATGATTACAAAACACACCTGATCTCATTTTCTTGACCTTTGTATGATGACTCCTATCATTGCAATGGTAATTATATTATGGTAATTGCCAAAGGAAGTTACAAGTACATATAGTATGAATATTTTTAAAGAAAGAAAATAAACCGGTTCAGTTTCAATTGAACCTCTTTACAAGGAACTACTGTTTGTTTTTTTCTTTCTTTCTTTCTTCACCTGTATAATATCCCAAAATGAGTGAATGAATTGCTACTGAAGTTATGCATTATTTATTTGCAACAGGAAATTGTTTCTTAAATTTCAAAGTTTAAATTATATCAATTGCAGTCACAACTTGATGAGATGACATCTTCAGCAGCTCACCCAATCGCAGAATTTCGTGATGTAGACCATTATTATCAATCTTTTACTGGAGATGGACATGATATTATACGACCAAAACCTCGAAGGTAATATATTAAAATTTACATTATTTTTTAATAAGAGTTTTATATCTTTTTGTATATTTTATTACATGCTTTGCTAACCACGCATTTGCAATTTTTCAGGTTAATTGCTGGCAATTCTTTTATGTGATATAATCATAAATTGAAGAATGAATATCATGTATATATAAGCATTGTTACCATGTATTTAATTATGTACATGGAAAACAAAACAATTAAATATTAACTGATGTTATTAAGGTATACATAATAATTTCCTGTTTTTGTTTAAAAAATTTTGTATATGGAATAAAGGGAGATTAATAAATAACAAATGCTTTGTTTGGAAATGTCAAGTTCAAAATGGTAAATTCTCTAATAAAAATGCAACAATTATGTGTATATTGTGTAATTTGTATGTTTTCAAATACTTTTTATTGTTATAATATAACATTCTGACAATTTTGAAATGGAAATGTAATAATTCTTCATTTATTTGTTTAAAGTTGTACCAACTTTTAAGAGTTAGCATAGCAAAACATGGATTTTGGTGTCCAACATGGATTTCATTTTAGTTATTCAGTTACAATGTACACTCCCAACGTGCCCTTGTGTACGTAAACATGAACCTTGCATGAAAACGCCCAAATCACACACTTAACAGCTGTCTCTTCTCTTTCTCTTAAGAGTGTTTGCTTTGAAAATGTGCACAACTTTGTTTTAGCAGCTGCTCTTACTTTCCTCTCATATCTTAAAGCTGATGGTAAACTACTTTGTTGACTTTGATTTTGTAGACCAGGTGATGTTGCAGCCAATGAGTCGCCACCCAGATTGCCTCCGAGGGATGCTGTTGGTGCCTCGGCACCTGTCCTCAGGTCACCCACAGTCGGTGGTGCCGGTGCCTCTGGTTCACCAAACACCCTGCTGTCACCGCCGAAAACAACAGCCAGCCATGTACCCACACCTGCTGTCACCCCTCGCCACTTACCCCTCATCGTCAATCCAACAGCCGCACAAAGATCCACTATTTGCAGGTATGTTTGACTTCAGTGGTGTCCTCGAAATTGTTGTGTATGCAATTTATGATCTCTTTTTCAGCCCACCGAACGTTTACGTATCAACACCACATCTGACCCACGGCACGAACAACCAGCATCACCAGAGGCAACAGAACTTGGATTTAAAGTTGACCACCGCAGCACCTAACTTCGCAAACAACCACAGCCATGGACATGGCCATGGAGACTGCGAGACCACCACGTTTAACGTGGCAGCTCAAGGATCCGAATCGACTGATTACGGATCGTTGAGCAAGAGCTCTTCGGATGGTGGATGCGTTGTGGCCAACGGTGCCAGGGTGAAAAGGGTGGCAGCGCCAAGACCCAAATGGAGACGGCGGAACACTCCGGTTCTCTGTTTGGGGGAAGAAGTGAGAATCGGTGGTAGGAGATCTCAAGAGTCGAGCAGTTCATCGAGCGATGAGAACCGGTGCGTGGTCGTAATAATAAGTATACCGTAATAATCCCATGTTATTACCATAATAACGAACGCTTTGTTGTTTTAGGTCCTCGGGACACGCGAGCATGAGCGATGGTCCGACAACTTCCTCATCGTCGCCACCGTCCGCCGATTGGTCAACACCGGTCCCGTGCAGACCACATCCACTGGTAGCCCTTAAGGTAAGATACAGGACCTATTGTGTAAAGTATATTTAAAAGGTTAAACTCCTTGGTTAAACGTAACAAGTGAGTTTTGGAAGTTTAGGCTGTTCCGGAAGATGAAACAAGCGTGATCGGGGAACCGGAATTGCGTTTGGAGAGTGGAGCAGGGTTGGAAGACATCAGACAGGCCATTGCGGAGCTGACCTTAAGGGCAAGGGCATCTCGATGCTCGGGACCAAACCATACTCCTCCACGTCCAAACTCGTACTCGACGTCGACGTACTCGTCGTTGAGTAGCAGCGAGACCGATGGTACCAGGCACCCGCTCGCTCACCGAAAACCGTTCTTGTTACGGCACTCGAGCTTGGAGTCCTCGACAACTACGGGACCTTCTGTAGCAGCTGGAGATGAATTCGCGTGGCTTGATGCTCCTCAGAGACTTGTTGAGGTTGTTTTTTATTATATCAAAATGTCTAAAATTAATTTTTTCCCAGTAGCTAAATTAATTTTCCGACGCAGGTGCACCATCCACCTTGGACCAATGCAGACATCTCTCGTGCTTTGCGTGCCGGCCGCGCAAGAGCAGCTTCGGAACGTCTTTCGGCAGAAGCCACACCGCGGCTAGGACAACTACTTCAACGTGCCCTCGTGAGAATTGCCAGGGAAGCTCAACGGCTATCGCGTCCACTCGGTGCTTGCGGCCGTAGAGAAATCGCAGGGGCATTAAGAGTGGTCCTTGCCACGTCCCTCGCAGACGGTTGCGTCAAAGCCGGTCTGAGGGCTGCTGCGATGCTCGCAGCGGGAGGAGGTGGCGAAGGAGCTCGCCGTCAAAGTAAAAGCGCAAGGGCCGGGGTGGTGTTACCAGTAGGTCGGCTTCACAGGTGGATGAAGGAATCTCAATTGGGCCGATGCGTTCACGAACATGCTGCCGTTCATCTCGCTGCGGCACTGGAAAACATCCTGGAGGAAATGGCCATCTTGGCGACGGCTGACGGACACGCGGAAACGGTTTCGGCCGCCGCTTTCGAATTGGCCCTCGCGGCATCGGGGGAACTTTGGGGACTTTTGCAACCGTTTGCTCACCTGAATGCCGGAAGAATAGCGTCGGGCACTCTGGCGTTGCCGCGGTGGCCTTCGTCCAGTTCCGCGTCCAGTTCTTCGTCTTCGCCGTCGAATGCGTCGGAGTCGTCTTCCACGCGCACCTTGCAGCAGAATCTACTGACCACTTGTGTTGGGTCTGTGAACGAGTTGGGAGAATTGGTGGCCAAAGTAACTTGTCATGTTCACCGGGTAGGAGGAGGGACGTCGACGCGACCTCCTCCGACGTGGACACCGATCGCACTGCGCACGCTCTTCTATTTCATGAGGTGCTCGCAGCTGGAACTTGCCGAAAGAGGAACTCGAGGTCCTACGCAAGAGCTCAACTATGAGAGGTGTGTGTCCCTTTTTCTGGTCCTACCTAGGAAAAAATATTCGTTTTAAAATATAATTTCTGAAAGAATTGATTTAATTCAACATTTATTTTCGCTTTCAGGCCATACATGGTTTTACCTCCTTTGGTTGAATGGGTCAGGGTGTCCACTGCCCATGGTCACTACCGAGGTGCGGAACTTGTAGATGGTGACGATGTCATGCAGGCCGCAAGGCTCCTCTTACCTGGAATCGACTGTCCGGTCCGGGCCATTGGGTAATCACACCATTTGTTTGCCTTTTATTGACTCCGGTAAGCTTGTTTTCACTCACGGACATTGCTTTTAGGTACTCGGAAGTTACATCACTAAGTCCAGGATGCAACGGAGATGCTGGTGACATATCCAGAAGGGCCAGAATCGAATTGGCCTTCCGGTTACTGACCAGTGGTAGATCTGACCTTGTTTCTCACGCCATCGACCTTCTGCCATCATCTACCAGGCTAAACACTTTAAACGATCAGGCAAGTATACAGCTTTTGTTTGAGATTGTACGAAGTTATTGGTTTCAATTCTGGTTCTTGTATGTAGGGAATGTCCGCTCTTATGGTTACGTGTGTCATTGGTAACGAGACGACGGTGCGAGTTCTCCTTGAAGCCGGAGCTGACCCAGATGCAGAAGTATGCAGTTCACTGTTTTAACAGATATTTGGAATGTCATGGTGGTTTTCTAATGCTGTACACGGATTTTTAGACACCGCCAAGCTGCGCGGCCCACAGCGGCGTGAACCCGGAAAGCCAACATTGGACCGCTGTCACTTACGCAACATCTGCCGGTCATCTAAACATAGTCAAGGTTTCTATCTATAACTATATTAGTAATAATTAGCATATTAAATTCAGGTTTAATAACTCCAATTCCTCATTTTGAAGCTTCTGCTGGAATGGGGCGCGTCAGTGGAAGGTGGAGGAAGAGCCGTAGAGGACCGTTGCACGTGGACACCCTTGCAGTTGGCATCGGCAGCCGGGGACACGGAACTGGTGGCACTGCTTCTGGCAAGGGGTGCTGATCCGTTCCTTTCCACCGATGCCAGCGATCCGCTGAGGTACGGTGGAGCCGCGCCTCGAGGCGCCCCGTCACCCGTAGCGGTTGCCGCAGCCCACGGTCAGCGGGCCATCTTGCATGCCCTCCTGGCCGCCAACAACGCTCTAGTATGTCCGAACCCAAGAAACTCTTCTGGACCAACGGTGACCACGTCTGCAAACGGAACTCACGGTGAAGTGTTATCGCTGGAAGAGATCCTGGCGGAAGGGGTGAGGCCAGCTTCGCACGAAAGACGTGTACTTCCAAAAAATGCGGTATGCAGATCTTGAATTTGGTTTCTTTTCTTGTGCATTGTGCGTTAAATTATGTGGAATTGAATCAGGGAAGAGACAATCCTGCAAGGAGCATCGTGAACTGTAGCAAGTTGCAGATGAAGGCCCTTCATGAGGCATTGTATCAAAGTTTGGAGAATGGTTACTGGGAGATCGCGATTGACCTTCGAAACTATGGTATGTCTCAATTCTCAGTTTTCTCAGTTGTTACGGAGGATATATTGGAATTCAATTGTTGATAACATGGTGTTATAATGGATTCAGGTGTCAGTTGGACGTTGCATTGCTGGCTTCAAGCCCTATTGGCTGTTTTTGAATTGCAAGTTGAACGAGTAGTTGACCAACTACTCCAGGATTTTGTTCCCGGTTGGGCCGATGATCCGGGTCAAGCATTTGTAGAAGAGGGACTTCCATTGCTGTTCACCATCTTCCGAGACACGAAGGTACTTACTTGATGGATTCGTTTAGAAGATTTATATTTACCTTGATTATTTAATTCGGTTCAGAGTGAAAGCACCAGTCTGTTGTTGGCGGACGTGTTCTGCACGTGTTACGGCAAGGAGGCCATCCCGGGTGTCGACGAACCACCGTGGCCCACCGGAGGTGCTCGCATCGACCCGGAATACGTGAACAACCCTGAATTGTCTGATGTACAGTTCCGAGTTGAAGGCCGATTATTCTACGGACACAAGATCATTCTGGTGAACGCGTCGCCGCGGTTCAAATCCATGTTATCTTCGCGCGGTTGTACCGCCGTGGATGGCGTTGCTCCGGTCATCCACATAAATGACATTCGCTACCACATATTCCAGGTAACTTTCTATAAATGGTAATTGGTGCTACATTGGTAGGAGGACTAAGTTTGAATGATATATATGTTATTTATTATTAGGTGGTAATGGAGTTTCTCTACAAAGGTGGTTGTGACCTGGCTGAAATGGACCTCAGTTACACTCTGGAGGTTACCATCAGAATGTTACCATGGATCTGAATTCGCAATCTGTTTCCAACTGTTGTTTATTTCATACAGGTGATGGCTGCTGCTCACTTTTTCCAATTGGATAACTTGCTTCAAGCGTGTGAGGCGCGGTGCGCAAGATTACTCGATCAAAAGAACGTGGTCACCATGTATCTTCTGGCCAAGGTTGTAAATTATTTAACTTCAAAACTATCAGTACTACAGATCTATAACAGTATTTCTCTGTTGCAGGCTTACGATGGTGCAAGATTAATCGACTTCTGCCGTGCTTTCATTCTCCAAAACCTCGTCACTCTTCTGACGTACGACGATGGCGCGCGAAGACTCATCTTCGGTAAGAAGCTTCACAGTCTTGAACTTCTTGCCGGACTTCTAACAACACTTCAATCTCGAGTGCGCAGTCGTACTGTAACAGGTCGTCTGAGCCGGGCAACAACGGTTTGCTAATTTATTTATACTTTGATAAGAATAATTTCATAGCCATACAAACGATTGATCGGCGCAACTACCGGTTAACGGTTCAAGTCTACCTCGATAATTCCAGTTTTGTTTGTTTACTGAAGTCTCAATTTTTACCCGATTGACGATAGATAACGTTTTAACTGCGGACCAACCGATCGACCAACATGCGGCTAAAAACACAAAAGTGTTTAGCGCTTTGATTTCAAATGCAGTGCCATATTTGGTGGTGAGCCTACTAATCGCGAGATGCTAAAAAAGGTTCTTTACCGTAACTTGTATACTGGGAGGTAAACGTTATTTGAATACCTCTTTTTCCATGTTTTCATACGCAATGGCGAAATTATTTGCCGTATTTTCATCTCGTGCCATGGGTTAACAAGTTTGCGGGGTTTTAAAAATATAACATATTTTTTGAAACGTTGTTTTTTAATATGTGAAGGTTATAATAAAAACATACTTTTCATATTTGTTGTTCAAAATTATATATGCAACAACTGTTAATGTTATAATACAGGGTGCCTACTGAGATATTACTGGAAAGTTTTCTTAATCCTGGAAAATGTATCATTTTTGACACTTTACATATTTTTATTTTTTTTCATTTCTGTTCCTCTTCTAATTTGCTTGGAACAAAATACCAATTAAGCATGGGACTTTTGAAATGTGATGATTCATTACACTTATTCATCAATTTTTAAAGGATTAATATAATTTGTTATGTATTTTGTGTCCTGGAAAAAGTTTTAAATATCCTTGAAAATGCTGGAATTTTGAAATGAAAGTTTAATAGACACCCTGTAATATTACAAGCAGTGAACATTTAATTTACATATGGGCACCAAGGTGCAGGACTATCTCGCAATGTTGTCTTCAGGAATGTTGCTACCAGAAAACACCATCTTCAATATCTGTTTGCAGTAATCAACTTCTTCCTAGAATACAGATAATATTGCCAATTTTTGTTACGTACATGTTGACGTAACGAGAAAAACTTTCTTTACCAGGTATGCGTCATCATCATCCAATTCCTTGATCCTGTCCATCAAGGTTTCCTTTAAGTTCAGTTCTGACCGACGACATTCATTAATAGCAGGTTTATAGTTGCAGATGAGAGAATGAAGAGATGCAAGGAGATGTTCGTGGGTTTCATCGTGCTCTTGTTGGATCAAACCGACAAGCTGTTCAACGAATCCCATGTTGCACAGTGATTCTGCAATTATAAGTATTTCATTTCCTATCAAACCTGTATTTATAGTATAAGGGCAAATCAATAATAAATTAACTCATTTGTAACCTTGGAATTCTGGCTTCTCCGAACACAACCCGTACAACATGAATGAAGCTTTCCTCTTGATTTTCATATCGTTCTTTTGCAGGGTTCTAAGAAGAATCGAGAAGCCATCTGCATCAACAAATTGCTTCTGTGCAACAGGATTGTCCCTTGTCAATGCTGGAAATATTAAATTTCAAGGGTTGAGGAAGTTACTTCGCGGTAAGTGGTGGTATACGTATGTTATACCTGAAAGCGCGAAGACTGCCTTTGCGCAGACATTATTGTTAGGGTCCTTGTCTAGTGTTTTCATTACAGTGTGTATAAGCTGGGCTTCATTAGCTGCATTCTGACAGTAAGGATTGTTTTGAACCAGAACAGCCAGCAACTCCATTGACTTTTCACGAATTATTGCATTTGGGTCTTCGAAACAAACCGGGAAGATGTCGAAACCACCAAGCTTATGGAAATCTGTATAATATAACAAAGGTAACTATATATTTCCTTGTATATATTGTATAAAGAATAATTTCAGTATATTGTATGATTAATCTAGCCATTTGCAAAGTCCATGTTTTCAACCCAAGAGATCAGCTCTTCAAAAGCAGTTTCATACTCTTGAACCTGTTCATCGGTTTTAGGTGGAATCTTTAAGATTTCAATGGCTTTCAGCATCACTTCAGCAACGTTCACAGTCATGGAACTGAGTGCCTCTTGAAGCCATTTTCGACGCTGCGAAATTTAATGGTAATTATACCTTAATTATTACATATACAAACGAGCATACAAACATGCGGTCGAATTTAAATATATATTACGTCTTCGTCTAAGGGCGCGAAATCGGAATGTTGCGTAGAATCTTCATTTTTGGTTTGTTCAAGCAAAAATCGTAAAAAACCTCGCATATTTTGAGGCAATCCTCGTTCAATTTCATCCGACATGGTATCGAAGTTTTATTACGGTTGCCAAAAAACAAAATGACACTCGTAAAAAAATACGACATAACTACGACGCTCTGCACAGCGGAGTTGTGTTAGGCCAAGTTGAAAATACGGCGCTCTAGACTAAGTAGTTGCGTTAGGCTTAGTAGTGGGAATTTTTCGAAAAGCAAGTTGATGTCTTTGCCGGTTCATCCAATTCAGCGTTTGCTCGGTATTTATAAGTATTTTCATTATGCTATCTTATGTTTAAACTAGCAATTATTGTATTTTTATTAATATCTAATTGTAATCTATTACGTGTGAGGAAATTTAAACGGACATTCGGTGTTTTTGTATGTAGCTGCACCAAACTGCTTACTAACAACTGTTCGAAATATCAAAACACGGGGAAAAAGCAGGGGAATTAAAGTGTACGTGGGCCAAAATGTACACCCTGGTCACATCCTCTTCAGGCAAATCAAACTAAGACTGCATCCAGGATTAAACGTTAGGAAAATCACATTCCCAAATAAATCTGTGTAGTATATTGCAGTTTCTCAGAAAATATGCTTGTTTTTCCAGGTAACTATGAGGAATGATATGACAATAGTCTCCCTGAAAGAAGGCAAGGCCTACATTACTTGTGAACTGGCAAAACCCAAATTAGACAACGTTTGGATTCAACATTTTTACAGTAAGCGAGATCCTGGGCAACAATTTTACAAGAAATATATCCATGTTATTCCCACAGAGCAGGAAAAAATATTCCGTTTAGTTGATCAGGTGTAAAATTATACATTAGATTTGTAGAAAAGTATTTGCAATAAATATGACTTGTTTCATGTATGTAGATTCCCTGCAAATGCTACATTTGTAGTTACAGTAGTATTAATGCCCATATATTTTATAGGTCAGTATTAATTCCCAGTTATGTAACTATCTTTCACTTTATATATTTTGTGTCCTGGGAAAAAGTTAGAAATATCCTTGAAAATACTGGAATTCTAAATGGAAGTTTAGTAGACATCCTGTTTATTTATCTGCAAAATACAAAATAATTCTTCATGTTTCATGTTATTTCCTATTCAGCTTTTCTTTGTTGTTCTCTCCCTCTTCCTGTGTTTTGAGTGTTCAGAGTTGTGTTTTTTGTCACTTTTCCGTTTCCGTTTAATACTCCTTTCATCACCGTTTCTTTTTGACCGTTTTTGTCTTTTTAAGTATATTGTTGATTTCTTCTCAAACTCTTCCAAGCAATCACGAACTTCGGTTTTATACCGAATTAACTTGATCCTCTGCGGCGTTGCTTTTTCATCTGCCGTCATATCGTTGAAGTGATACGCAGGCCACCACGTAATTCGTTTATGCCAAAAGTCTCTCAGAAATTTCTTGTCATCTTCATCACTGTCTCTATAATATTCCAACCCAATTTTACCATATAGGGCTATACAAAACAACCGCATTTCCACTAATCATTCCGAAATTACCTTAAAAACCTCCGTACGACACGCGATAACCGTTTCCATACTATCAAATTATCTTTCCACACGTAATAATCCACCATGTTTGCCATCATCATAAACTGTGATCTCAATTCTGGAACACAATACAAAACGCACAAATGTAGTACCACTAGATTAAATAATGTTCAACATTTTATATACATACCATCATCCCCAAGCAAAATGCACAATTGAATGATCCGCGCATCACTCGGACACTTGCTCGCAAGGTCTTTAAGAGCTTGGATCAAGTCAGCTTTTTGTTCTGGACAATAATTCTTGAGGAATGTTATGAATAACACATAACTAGTTGGGTGGTTTGGCTTTTTTATAATGTAATCCTGCAAAATTCTTGATATTTCATCCACCGATTCATCCCTTTGGAATAGCACCTTTTTTGAAAATCAAAATATCAGATTCTAATCTTTACAATATCTCTATTTTAATTGATAATATACCTCACAATATACTTCTACCATATTGTCCCACACATAACCTGCTTCAAATGCACTTGCAAAATGTTTAATGGATGCTTCGGCTAAATTTGCCGCATCGGTTCTTGCTAATTTCATTTCATCTCTGTTGTCTGTGAACGGTATTCATAATTAGTTTACATAAAAGGAAGCATTTTATAAACATTTCTGTAAAAAGTAATGGTAAGAACCTGCAGTTTCAACTGTTGCATTACATTCTTTCAATTTTTTGAAACACTGCAATGCAGCTGCGATACCTTGAAATCCACGTAGATATGAGATGTATCTTTCATTACCCTTTTTTGGCTGTTTTATATTAAACTGCGTTATATAAGGAAAAAGTTGTATATTATTTCAGTCAATGGGAAAACAAAAAGAAATAATTTGCAACTTGCATGTGTTGATATCACTTTGTAGGCTTCATCAAAACTTTGATTGCACAGAAAATAAACAGCACTGTCTAATATTGGAAGCAGTGAGATTGTACCAGTCAATTGCAGTGTTGTGCTACGTATTATAATAATACATTTAAAACGTTTTACTGTATTTCAAAAATATTAACATGAAAATCTGTACATAATTGAGACCTGATGAATTTCAATTTGTCTTGGTCACTAGCCTCTGTGTTGTTGCACAATGCTGGAAATCCAATCTGGAATTACAAAAATTAGGATAAATATACGGTAACATTAATTATATATTATATAGAAATATTCAGATTAATGTCAACCTTCCAAACATAATGTGGTAAAACATCAGTCATATGTATCAGTGCTGGAATATAATTGCCAATTGCATTCCATCTATGAGAAACAACAGCATTTCTAACGTGGTATGGTAAAATTTTCCTCCAGTTTAAAGAATCTAAGTGCAAAAAATAAAGCAATTAAATTACATTGTGTAACCGAACAGTAAATGCAATATAAAATGAACAAACCATCCGAGAAATTCAATTTATCGTTTCTTTTACGTTTCGGTTTCTTCTCGGGTTTTTGCAGTAAAAAATACAAAACTGCGTACTGAAAACGGGTAAAATATTCAAATTTTAGTTAATATAATGGTTGAAAAATTGCAATATGTGATAGCTAACCAATTTATCCGTTGTGACCACTTTGGACATTGTTTTATGGTTTTATCGCACGTGTATCAACAAAATTCATAAATCGTATCAAAATTAGATTTTAATTCTGTATCCGACCGCTAGATGGCGCACATGCAGGCACTCTGGATTTCACTATTCGGGGTTTTTGTGAAATTATTACTTTAAAAATCGCCCCTCTGTCCTCATTATCGTTCAATGATTGAATTAAAATTGAATTAAAAGTCAATATTATTTTGAAGGAACCGTTATTTCAAAGAAATATATCTTATTTTGAAGAAATAGTGTACATTATCGATACAAATCGATATTAGTTCGGAAACAGCCACCAGGTGGCGCTAGTGTGCACCCGCTTTCGTCGGCCGTCTGGCTCGTCGCAAATGTGAGTAAATTATCGTCAATTTTCCCGAAATAACTACAGGAAGTTGTCATTTATTAAGTAGAATTGCTTTAGCTTAACATACAGTAGTAGCATAATTGGAAATTTGCGTATTTTAACCTGGAAAAGGTAAGAATTTGATGTGTTGTCGAAAGTAGGCCTATCTTTCGTATCAAACTGCGCCCATTGTTGATAAAAAATACGCCATCCGTTATTATGTTTGTCTTCGTAGTTATTGTTACCCGATTTGAATGACGTTTAATGGAATAAGATTTTAAATTGAAGTGTTTCGGATCGTATTTTTTTAAGTGTGGAAAACGTGCGAGATTCGGATGCGTTCGAAATTGGGTCATGCACTACTTTTTATAGCGATGCAATGCACATTTGACGAAATAACAGGTTGCAAATCGGTCGTGAATACACAATAAGTTTGTGAAAACGTTCGTACTTTATTTATAAACGGACTTGGACAAATGGACGCTTTGAATCTTGCGAAATGAGTTGCGATTCAAGTGTTTACTAGATGGCTAAAGTCGAACTGGCGGCCATTTTGTATCCACGTCTTGTTTGGTGTGACGTCATTTAATTATGTTGCAATACCGGTACAATCATCCATCGATATTTATAAATACCGAATGTGCATCACGTCAAGGCCAAATAGCTTTGTACACTTTGTAAATGTTCATTACATGTTTTATTGATAAAAAATGTGTCTTTTTGCTCTTTTATTGCAGAAACTTCTGAGGACATTGGCCATCAATTTAGGCAGCAAATTGCCCAAAAAAATGAACAAAGCTAGCACAAAGATATTTGTGGGCAACCTTCCTGAGGCTTGTCGCAGAAATGATTTGCAAGAAATCTTCGAGAAGTACGGCAAAGTTGACGAATGTGATGTTCTCAAGAATTACGGATTTGTGGTGAGTATATGGTGGTGTTTCAACAGCTCAAATCCAACAAAGTCCTCTTATAATAAATGTTTCTGAATTTATTTACCATAGCACATGACCGTGGAAGAAGAAGCACATGCGGCTATAGAAGCACTCAACAATTCAGACCTTTTGGGCAATACAATCACAGTTGAGGCCTCAAGAAGCAAAGTCCGGCCACGACCAGGCATGGGTGGCAAAGGACAGTGCTTCAGATGCGGAAAAGCAGGACACTGGTATATTCACTTTGTCCATCTTCTTTGGAAGGAATCGCTGTAGTTTTATGTACTGTTTCTTATTCATTTATTTCACTGGTTTACAGGTCTAAAGATTGTCCATTGGGACCGTAAGTAATCTGTGCATAATTTCTAATTGAAATAGAGCCAAACTTCAATTATAGGAACATTTTAACATGGACGAATTTTAATTTTGACCAGGAACAAAATAATGTGTTCATTTATAAAAAATTTCAGTTATTGAGGTTTGGCTGTGCGTGCTCGTGTCTCTGAAAATGTAAGTTTTAAAAATTGTGATGATTTGGTGTTATCAGCAGTAATTCCATGCGGAACGGATACGGTGGCCGGAACGAGAGCTTCGGTGGCCCACCTTCGGGGATGTACCGCGACCGGATGGCGGGACGGTTCGGAGGTCCGGAACGTATGAGACCGTACCCCGAACTGTACGACAGGCCCATTCCATCTATAGCTGGACCCGCTACCAGAGCCCCGATGTACGACAGACGAGATCCCATCGGAAGGCCTCCACCTCCTGATTACATGTACCGCAGAAGATCACCGCCACCACCTCCCATAGCGCCGCCGCGATACGCAGCGTAAGAACACGTTGCGCGGTTGAATATACTAATATACTTCACGGGACAATAGTTAACAATGAATTTCCCTATTTCAGATACGATCCTTACCAGGTGCCACCTCCAGCCAGGTAATATAATAGATCCTCTTTATATGTTCTTAACGGTTAATAGATATGCTACTGTTAATTTAAAAAACAATTCGGTGTCGGTCGGTGGCTTGTTGGGAGTTAATGCTGGCATTGGTTGTGTTCTTCGATAACTTGGTCAGGTCTGTGATGGGAATGCAGTATTATTATTGATCGATCGATGTCTGAGACTGGACACTAGGACCACGCGAAACCAAGTTTGAGTTACTTCGTGTTTTGCCCTTAACGCCGTAACGCGTGAAGTCAAAAAGATATTTTTTCTTATGTCTGACCTGTCTCCATTTCTGTTTCTTTTTATTGTTTTTAAATACGGTTCATGTGACAGCTTTTGGTCTGTTTGGAGAGATTTCTTGAAATGGCAGAGTTGGAATCGCGGTTTGTCGCCGGCATTCTGTCGTGGACCGCGTTCGCGAGAACCGCGTTACGTGTGACACGTATAATAACACTGAAGCACCGAATAGAGATAAAGTTGATAGATGTGGAGAGGAAATGCAGAATAAGTTACCTGTACGAGATATAAAATAAATAGTTTCATCATCTGCGGGTTATCGCGGTCACGGAAAGTTGTCCGGTGATTGCTACGTGAGATGATGATGACGTTTAATTATCGATACGTTGATGCAATGTAGTTTTAAAAATATATACTTGGGTTTATATACTACGCAAGAAGAACGCAGACTAGACACTAATTTGCCATTCATTTTTCGTTATAGTTACCCGACACTTGAAAGTACGGAAAGCTATCAAAGTTACTTGTCAGTCTTGAAATTTGTAAAAGATGCCGGTATCTGAAAAAAAAACTTTCAACGAGATTTTATAAATTTGCTACCATTTTTTCTTTCCGTGTCCCGGAAGAGTGGAATTCATATTATTTCCGGTACAAATGTACTCTACCACGCGTAGAAAACACTTTACGTTAACTAACAAGTTTACGTATATTTGATAATAATTGTCAAACAAAAATGGTCTGGCCAAACTGATATGATGCAACATTTAATGTTATTTTTTCTCTCATATTCTCAGAGTATTAATAGAATTGATGATAACTAAATAGATAAGATGTTAATTAATGAAAATGCTAGATTTGGTTATTTATGGGTTACGTGAAGAGAACGTTTACAGGGATAATTTAGTTATATTTTAATTACACGTATCTTGTCTTCACGGTGTGATGTTTAACTTTAAATGTGAGTTGTGCACTTATTAAATGGGGATATTTTTGTAAATTTCAATTAAGGTGTTTGGAAAGTAATTTAGAAAGAGGATAAAAAGGGAAATGATAATGATTAAAGTGGGGTAAAATGTAGATAATGTTACGCAGCAGGGTGTATCGAAGAAGTTGTATGATGGCCATGTACAAGTACGTAAATAAAGCACCATTCCACTCAGAAAACGTCATCCTCATCCAGTAGCAAAATTGGAAGTGTGGACAAAAATAGAAAAAGTAATCTTCATGACGTTTTCCAAACTATCGGTGGTGATCCCGCGGTAACGATCCGTATTTCAAGTAGTAACTTTTCAGTTGTGATTAATTATAAATTGGTATTTTTCACTGAATTCTAGTTGTAATACATGATTTCCATTGGCGTTATTCATTATAAAACGTGATATTAGTAAGAAATAGAATTATATTGAACTGCATTTTGAATCACGGGTTCAGTAGTACGTCCAAATATAAACTTGGCTTTGCGTAATTCAAAGTTAAACTGCATTAAAGTTGAAGTGTGAATTAATTCAATTGATTTATTTGACATTGAGACATGTTATAATAATGGTAGAGAAATAAATATAATATGCATGATAAATGTTTTTAAAAACCTCTCTATGCTGGAAAACTTGTCCACGGTGGAAGTTTTTCCCGGTCACTTGAGATTCCACCATAGACAGGTTTCACTGTACTTTTATCTGACACTAGTATTTTAAATTCTATTGGTAAAGTGAGACCTTAGAAGCTGATGGACTAATAAGACACTGTCCATCAGCTGTTATACGCTAACCGCGGGATCACCGCCGCGCAAAAAGGGCCAACGGCGACATTGCGCTTGATGGCCTTTTCGGTTTGGGGATTTGGCTTGTGGCTTTTGCCAGTGCAAAGCCTAAAAGGAGAGATGAAAAAGTGAAGGAAAAGGGTTAGAGGAACTTATTTTGAAAGCTTTGAAAGCACGGAAAGAAAAGGGAGTTGTGGCTGCGCGGATGACGGATGTACGTGGAGTGACTTCTCTCTGTCGGCGTGCCGGATGTCGGATGCTCGGATGGCCGATGTACAAGAGCTGTGGGAAGGCCAAAAGTACAAGCACTTGTTGGGCCTGTTCGCTGTTCGGATTCCGGTTCCGGTTTCTTGCGGTCGAATGATCTGTCGCTGTCGCGGGTTCTTGGTGAAAATAAATGTAGGTATCTGTGCTTAACTGTAAAACCAAACCAAATATGTATATAATTCTATATACGTATATTATATATATATATACTTAAAACCGATCTCAAAGTCACCAAACTGCAACAGAAATTAGCTCCGGAAACGACCACCCGTACCCGCGTGTCCGGCGCGTGTTTCTCTTTCTCTCCGAAAGCAACATTTTTGTTTTGTGCACCAACTATTTCTTTTTGGTGGTTGTTATATACAGAAAACAATGTTCTCTTGTTGCTTTCCCTATGCCGTTTCCGGTTTCGTGGTTTGTTGCTCGGTTTTTATTTGTTATATATACAATTTTGCATGTTTCACTTGCCGCGATGTTCAAAAGTATGAGTGTGATTGATTGAACGTTGAGAGAATGTGTGACAAATAATATGTTATGTATTAATGTCCATTTTACAATTTCTAATTCCAAATTTCTCATTGCAGGTACGGTGAAATAGTTACGTGAACCGGGTCTCGTGTCGCGACGAAGGAAAAGATACGAATGAACCGAAGGATTTTGCAATGGTCCATCAACAGACTAATTCATCTCTTGTAAGTATAAGTTTCAATGTAAAATAACTCCATTGAACTAACAAAAACTGACAGACATCCAAGTGAAGTTCAAGAAAAGCTTGTAAGAGCTGCTTATTATAGGAATTTGTCCGTGATGTACAGTTTCATATAAAATAACACCTTTTGTAATATTTAACACACCAAACTTTCATAAAGTATTCCACTATGCAATGTTACATGTTTGAAACTTTCAATTTAAGGGAATTTGAAATATAATAGGGTGGAAAATAATGATAAATAACACATTATGCTTCACAAAATCAGAGTTTTTCAATGGAAATGTCCTTGGATAATAGTAAAATAGCCGTTATTAAGTAGTTGGCTATATAATTGTACATGAAAAGAACTACATTACTCATAAAATAGGTTGTTCATGTAATTGCGCAACAACTTCCTGAAGGTTCGTGACAACTGGTTTCAGATGAGAAGTTGCGCAAGTGTGTGAAGTTGCGTACCCACACTCCATAATTCACAGTTGCTACTAACATCATTTGGTTCTCGTACACCAGCAAGTACGTATGTATACGAGTGAATTTACTGGAAATTATTGACAAAATGCAAACTTTTATTGATGTACTTTTGTATTTCTTTGATAAGTCATGCGGTTTCAGGTTCGGGTTATGGTTGGTGTTTTAACTGCGTTGGCTGTTGTTGCAATCATTATTGGAACAGTGTTGATAATCAGGTTTGTTTTCTATTCTCATTTTTAAAATGTACAACATTAAATTATCACAGTTTGTGTTAAATGTATATGTTTAAATTGCAGGTACAGAAGAAAACTGAGAAATTCAGAGCAGCAAACTTAATTAAAATCTTTCACAGCTTGATAAGAAGACATTTTATTGGTTCGCAACAAGATGTTAAGATGCACTGATGCTTCAAAAACCCTAACCTGTTTTTAATTTAATGCCATAAATCTTATTGTACAAATGCATTTGCAAGAAAAATAAATTACTCAAACTGAATTTGTTTTTATACAAAATCTATCCATAATACTGTACTTTTTTTAATTCCAATAATTTCTGGATAATTTTTTTTGGTACCTAATATTTAATGTGTTGTGCTGAACAACAAATATTGTAAGAATAATTAGTACTTTATTATTTTAATTTTTAATTCATAAATATGGAAAAGTTTCCTATAGTTTTATTGGTTTTTCCTGAAATTTTACAACAGTAAAATGAGGAAATTTATGATTGGATTGTTTCTTGGATGTCCGTTTCATGGTTGGATGTCAGCAAATGAGATGGCATGCTTTCAATGGCTACCTGGAATTGGTAATTAATATTATTAATAATTTAATTTAATTGCAGGCAAATTATACTTTTATTATTCACTGTTTACCTTTGTCACTTTCATTGCAACACCTTCAGGTAAATTTCTTTGAATGTACTCTAAGAAAGTGTCGGCTGTTGAACCCGTTAAATGCTTGAACTGTCCGAGAAAAATATTTTTTAGTATAAAATAATATTTTATTGTGATATAAATTCGATTAAATACCCGCATTATTCGAAAATGTGTTCTCATTTCATATTGGACAAGATGTTTGCGGTGAACGAAAATCGATTTCAACAAATATAATCTTTCCATGTGTTTCTTAGGCACCAGTCTGAAAAACATCCAATAAATACAATAGTTAATCAATTTGGAAATTATTTTATAATTTTCAAAAAAAAAAAAAAAAAAACTTAAAAATTCAAAATAATTATTAAAAGGTGTTTCAAATTGCAATCACGTTTCAGTATGTGTTATTTCCAATTCCTTTGCAGTTTTTGTCGCAAACCATTCGTAACTTTTTAACACAGCCGGGTCATGACCTCTAACTTCCACATCCAATTTCTTGTACAGGATGTCACGCTCGGGTTGGCCGACAGGTGGCGCTACTTCCGACTAAAACACGCAAAAAATTCAAGTAGGCATACAAAAAATGCACGCACGCTTCGTCAAGCTCTTCGGTTGAATCTCATCCAAATAATCTTCAAATACAACCAACTATACAGATGTGAACGACTGTTTTACCGAATCAGGTGACAAGGTAGAGTAATTTGCTTCATTTTGTCGGAAATATTGCGTTTGTAAAGCAAAATATCCGGGTCGAAAATTAACCGATTCGCGAAAATATTTCCCGCTCTGCAAACAAAATGGCGACACATTATAAAAACGGTTATTTTATAATTCGGGAGTAAAATAGCGTTTCAATCTAATTTATTTACCCGACTTGCTGCAGAAGCGATTGAGCGAAGAGCCATTTTGCTTTGTTACTTAAAAAATGGTGCCGTCGGTACATAAACGATGTTGTGACGTCACAATTGGCAACAAACCAATCCTGTGTTTTGAACGTTGCGTGATCGGCCAATCAGCGCGAGGGAATGTATGAAAATGTTGTAATCCTTGGTGTGTATGTATTTTTTAACCCGATTTACGCCGGTGCAACATACGATAAAGTCTATTACTTATGAATAACAACTTTTATTTAAAATAAGAGTGGATGGAATTATCGTTCATTTCATTTCGTATTTGGATGACTTGAAAAATCCAGTGAAACGGCTGTACAATTTCTTTTTAGGTTTGCTGGATTTAATTTGTGGAGCCTATAATTAATTAAATAATTAAATTAATTAAAGGGACATATTTGGAATTATATAAATATATTTATGGTAAATTTTTACCTCGTTTTCATTTATTTTTGGAGTTTCTGGACCAGAAGTTTTTTCATCATGATGGGAATGTTCTGATCCAACATCTAAAAATATAAGAAAATTTAAAACTGAATATATAATAGCATATATAATAGACAATTATCTAATATTGTAATAAATAATTACCATCTTTGATGTGGTTTCCTGATCGCTCTGAATCCATTTTATGACTGCTAAGTGCAATAAAAAGTATGTATTTTCCAACCAATCATATGAAAAATATACTAACTTTCAATCAGCTTTCTCCCTATAACATAAGGTGTGGTGTACTGAATTATTATCACAAATGTGAACACCTAACAAGATAATATCTATTGCCACATGACACAATTTTTTTACTTGCAAGTGTAAATATATTACAGAATAGAAGTGGTGTTACATTTAATGACGTCATATTCAGTACATTTATTGAAAACATCTGTAAATGTCAATTGCATTTGATTATATTGTTTACAGTGGGATATTTATTTATCTAGAACACTATAAATTGTATCCCATATATGCTGATAACGATATTCATGAAGATAATATAGTATACGTGGCGATTTGCAGAAATAAATCCCTTTTTCCATACATTTTTCCAGTGATTTTTGAATGGATGGAATTTGAAAAAGTGCTTAACAATGGCGTCTGAAATTGACAATTCATAAACGCACTGCTAAATCGGCCTATGAAAAGCGACAAATATTAGCTAAATGGTGAATATATTTGGTTTTATCGGGTTTTATTCCACAATGAAATAAATATTATCGTGATATTGTATTATCAGCGTACGATTTTTCGTAGGAAATGCTTTTTATGATGGGTTTGTCGAATGAAATCGCTGTGGTCGGAATTGTGACGTCATGCAAGTCGGCAGTTGGTCAATTTCTTGCTGATCTAGCAGCCGATTGGTTCACTCGCGTGTATGACGTCACGAACGAGTACTTTTTTTTCGGAATGACGTAGTCAAGTAGACCTTGCGTGTTTTTGGCCGTGTTTGTGAGACACGTCAGCCAACGTTGATGATAAATTTGTTTTCAGGTCTTGGTCAATATTGAATTGTGCTTTTTGCCAACTGTTGTTTTCAATTTGACGAATTGCCAGCGTTTTTAAAGGTATGTCGAATCTGTTTAAACATTATAAATGTGCGTGCCGACATATTTCATTTGTGACGAATTTATTTACTCAATGGAATTTACCACTGTTAATTTACCCTAAAATTTACCTAAATTCCCAGTGTTTTTATTAACGAATGCATATTTTTGTTATATACTAGGATATTTTAATAATGAACCTACATTTATAAATAATGTAATCAAGAGTGTATAAATTGCTAAATTAATATCCAGTTATTTTAAAATGAAATTATTGCTAACTGAAAATATTATATGAAATAAAATATTTGAATTGACATTTAGTAGCATGTCAGGAATCCAAAACAATTTAAATTGTCACTTTGTAAATTATAATTCAATGGAATTAATACAATATAGAAAATAAAGAAAATTGTAAAATAATTATTGTAATGTATTTTAATTGAAGTTATAACAGTAGATATAGATTGCTTTTTTTTTATTTGATGACTGAAATATTATGTTAACAATTTGTATTTCTATTTATTTTTAGACACAACAATGGAAACAATATGGATGTTTTTAATCATGTTTGCAATGATCCAAATTACATGGACTCACCAGAATCATCCACCACAAGCATTTGGTACTCAACAGCAACAGCCACATGTACATAACCAACCTACACAACAACAGCAACAAGCTTTGGGAAATAACCAACAACAGCAGCAACAAAACCAACATATGTTTGATAAATCACATGTTCAAGACAGGGAGTGAGTATCTAGCTGTATATGCACTTTTGAGGATGATTTTTTTTCATTGATTTTATTTTTTCTGTGTTCAATTTGTCTATTAGACACATAAAGGAACATTTAGAAGGAGTTATTCCAGAAGCCGACACGAGCAAAATGAGTTCCCAGGAACTTCAGTTTCACTATTTCAAAATGCATGACACAGATAACAACAACAAGTTGGATGGAAGTGAGCTTATCAAGTCTCTCATCCATTGGCACGGTGAGGAACTTGGTCATAAACGTGGACATGAGATAAAATAATGTCATTGTTGATCTGGATTGCGGCCAAACTAATCTCAATCCGTGCGATATTTCAATTAAAAATGGCGCAGTAATTATTATTGGCCAATTTAAATTGAAGTATTGCCATAGAACACATTTTAATTGAGCAGGGAAACCATTTCCTATTTAGAATAATAGCATCCAATAAATTTTAAGTACAGTGAAACCTGTGTATGTTGACCACTCACAGTTCCAAAAAAATACTGTCAGCTTCAACAGGTGGTCAACATATCTAAAAATGCATAGAAAATGAATGTATGGCATTGTGATTGTACTATAGTATGTATAATATAATATAGTATACACACACTATACTACATTTTGTTTGTGAAAAATTACAATATTTAGGCTTCATTTAGGCCTATATGGCTTTTTATTGAAACTATATAATATCAATAATATTAAATAAAAGTATACAGTACAGTGAATTTAAAGTATTCACTGTTATACTATAGTATACTAATAAAAATGAAACTTATCAGGTTTAAACACATTATAAAGGTAGTATGTCATTGTACTATAAAATGTAGTGAACTTGACATGTTTCACTGTAGCATTTATACACTTATCTCGGATTGTAGATGTTTGAGTGGTTTGGAAGGGAAAGTTTGTCATCAATGTACATTAATTACGTGTAGAAAATGACACTGCTGAAGGAGGTGGAGCTGCAAAACACATGCCGAAAATCTATTCGGATGCCGAATTGGCTCGATCCGTGGACGCGTACCTTGAATTTGACGATAAAAATAAAGATGGCTGCATTGATTATGCCGAATTCGTTGCAGCGCAGCAGCAATGGGCTCAATAACCTACTAACATATAACCCAATGTGTAAACTTCCCTCAGGTACTAACAACAAAAACCCTATACTTTTCATATTTTACCGTCCCGCTTTATTACGTTCGCGCTCACCGACCTTCCCCGTACACTGTTCATTTGTTTTCAATTCCAGCTGCAATCTGTAATTTGTTCAGTTATACATATGTTTGTATATTGTTAATTATTGAAAGTTTATCGGGATACTGATGCGTAATCTGTTGGTTTTAATTGACAGTTACCGAAGGAAGCAACCCGAACAGCCAAGTGCCTCCGAAAGTTTTCGGAGATTATGAACTGGAAATGCTCATAGACCCAATCATGTTGTCTGATGATGTCAACAGAGATGGTTTTGTTGATTATCCCGAATTTTCAGCCGCACAGGCCAGAATGTCTTCGCAGTAAAAAATAAATAAATTTCAAATATGCCGGACAAATAGTGTATGCGTAATATTCTTAATTAAATTCATGTATTGTTTTATACGAGTAAACTATGGGATTTATTGAATGAATGAACAAATGGAATATATGGCTACCATAAAACCAATATAAGGAACAAATTAAATGTATCCATTTGTCGTAAGATTTTATATTCATGTTTTGTGACTTTCCATTAAATTTAATGCATTTCCTCAGTTGTAATGTGTAAGTACATATAATAAGTGTGATTATTGTATAAAATTCATTTAGAATTGTGAATATATTTATTATTGGATGAATGTTTTATCTGAGAATAAACCTTCCAGTTCTTTAAAATTTCATAAAATGTAAATTCGGTGTTCTGTTTGTAAAATTAGTGAACTTACTCAAATTTATCCCCATAGGGAAATAATTTCATGCTATTTTGAAGTTATTCCAATCATTTTTACAACTCCATTAAAATTCTGAACGGTTTTAAAGTGTTCGATACAGAAATACCGGTATTCAGTATCGAATTTAGTCTCATGTACCGTCGCTAGATGGCAGGTCGATGCCGATTCTTGATTGCACTGAATGCATCTAGAGGACATCTTGTTCAATCTAATCAAATTGTAATTTCTCTTTGGAGATTTCAAAATATAGCTTTATTTATAAACCTAATTTGAACTTAGGTAAAGTTCAATGGTTCTAATGTGTGGTAATTGTCACTTTTAGGATAAAGGAAAATGACAGAGAATTTGATAAAAATCACAAAAGATCCTTTGGACATTGGTGACCTTGCGTCTTGGGTGAAGTCCCCAAACTGTGGGGCCATCAGTGTGTTCTTAGGAACCACAAGACAAGATGATAACGTTGTATTGTTAGATTATGAAGCATACAGTCCAATGGCTGAGAAAATGATGGAAAGTATTTGCGAGAGAGCGCGGCATCTGTGGCCGCAGTTGTACAAGTTGGCTGTTGTCCACAGGGTTGGCCCTGTCGTTTTGGCAGAAGAAAGTGTGGCAGTTGTTGCTAGTTCTCCTCACAGAAATGAGGCCATCAAGGCCACTGAATATGTAATCGAACAGTTAAAGGCCACCGTGCCGATTTGGAAGCGAGAAGTTTACGCCGACGGACAACATACTTGGAAAGAAAATAAAGAATGTCAATGGAAAACAACATCAGTATAGTGAAAACTTGTCTTTCCTGACAAATTCAATCCACATATTGTTACTAAACTGATATACTGTAGTTATATACATAAAATTGTAAATGCTGAACTATTTTTCGCAATAAACTTTTGGTGTTGCAAATCCTATAAAGGATTGCTGGACTGTTATGAGTTAGAGGATTCTTGATAAACATTGATAATTACTCATATTTCCAACCAAATATATAATGAATGTTTTAATATGTAGGTATTATTATGTACGATATAGTTCTTTTCCTGTTATACGTGTAGCGCGTTGAATTTACATTTCCTTATCTTCAATTAATTCTTTATAAATTGCTAAATTTTAATTTAGGTGTTATTCCAAATTGAAAGTGGGACAAATATAACTATTACATATTACTAGAATATTGAGAAATAATGTTTTGGCAATGGGCTTCTTTAATCGCTTTCGACACGAAGACAGTTGCATCTCTGCCAAAAACCATCTTGTTGCTATGTATTTATATATCTGATTAAGAAGTAATTTCAAGTTGGGAAATAACAATTTCCTGTGAACATATTTCAAAAGATTTACATGAACATATACATATAAATGCAAACTTGAAACATATAACTGCCAATGACAAATTTTGCATTGAATCCCATATTCTTTTAGTTATAATTTTTAACCTAGACCTGTAAATAAATATCTGTTTTATTGAATGTATAGATTTAATAATGTGATTGCAACAATAGAGTTCCTTTTTGGCATGGAATACAAATAATAATTGAACATAATTGAAGCAATTTTGAAATATGGATGACGCGCGCAACATAATAAATACGTATTGATGGGTATTATACTGGCTGGTAAACATATATACAACGGTTTACTTCTGCCAAATTCACTTGCAACTCTACATTTTGATAAGTAGACATCATTTTCCAACATGTTTCCAGCTCTGTTCACCATTTCCCTCATCGGTGTAATTTCTGCGGCCGCTGTGATAGAAAGTGACACTGTCAGTACACCTGTTGTAAGTTAATGTTACTGCATGTAAAATCTGACTTTACATTGTTTATTTAAACTTATTTACTCTTTTCTTATTTTACAGCCTTCTAAAAATTGCGAAATTTCTAATTTGTTCGAAGTCGTAAGTATATATATAACTTTATAAACGAAACTTTTTAATTGTTATAAAACTTGCATGTTTTATTTAATTTTATTTTAATGATTACAGTTAGCAGAATTGCAGAAAAAATGTTCTATACCTTTAAGTGCACTAACAGGTGCTAGTGAAAACAATGAAGCAGTTAATCCTCCCACTGAGGTAAATAATAACAAGAGTGTTATTATTTTAAAAAATGAAATATTTGCTTTTATTGATGTGTATAATTCAATTCTTTGTAAAGAGCATTGCCACAATTGCTGTAAAATGTCTCAAAGATGAGTTTAACTTGGTAAGTGATTGTGTATATATTGGAATGACAACAGTTAAATAAGAATCATACACTGAATAATTGTTTCATTTTAGGATATTTTGGGTTCAATAACCAAAGAAGGCGTTCATAATATCTTTGATATTATAGAATTTTCAATCCCAAAGGTATAATACATGATTGCAAAATATAGTTATGGTTCGAATGAATAGGATTATGTAAATAAATAACTAATATTGTAGGATAAAGATGTTCTTGGAGCAGCAATTGATAATTGTTTCAGCAAAGGTCCGGTAAGTACATCAGCACATGCTTTAATCTTATAATTGTGATTATTTTTAATAACATATAGGTAATGAAATGCTGTAAAATTTTGTGATTTTCAGATCCCTATTCTTGATGTGGTGACATGCCTGTTTCCTACGCTTGGAGATGTAAATTGACTCATTGTCTTGTGTCATATAATATTGTGTAATTTTTAAATATAAAATGGGTATTTATGTATTGCAGTATTGCAAGCTGGACATACAAACAATTGTATCTCAACTGATGCAGTAAATCTGTGATGCACTGAACAATGCAACAATCACATGGAAATTAATGATGATTGATATATATAAATTGATAAACAATTAAGTTATGCATGTGTGTTTGAAAAATAAAATATTACAAAAGTAATAAATACAATGTTATATATATCGATCTGTGTGTTATAAACATTTTAATGAAACTGAATTCAAATATGCTTTATAGGTGCAATTAAGTGAGTTAGCCATTATTTATTATTATATCACTCGTTATTATGTTATAATATTATATACAAAAGTTGGAGTTAAAGTTCAAATTTGAAATTTGTAATATTTTTACGGCTGGACGAGTTAAAATAAATCATTTCTAAATATTTAAACCATATAAGAATTTAAATGTAATTTCTAAATACAGTAAAATGTAAAATGTTCCATCAAGTAGGTAAAACAGATGCATTGCTGCGAAGCAAACTTTTGCTACAAATAAAATAAATTTGGTGCAAATGAAAGCTTTAGTATTTATTGTGGGCGGTTTTTATACCTACACATTATTGTAGTTACAATAATATATTATAAGAAAGTCATTCGTATACCGAATCCCTAGCACATTAAGGCGTTATATTGTGTACGTAATATATGAACGTCCCCCGAACTGCGCAGTGACCCCCTTGAGTGACAGCTCGGTGCTGCCACCTACATTAAGCTTTCGGCGCCAATCCGATAAGAAAGACGGCGGCGCTTCGGCCAGATTTCGCGTAGATCGGACGCCCACAGCTGCTTATTTCACAGATTGATTGCGTTATAATGGTGTTGTAGATGTTTGAAACAAAGAAAATCCGTTCTGGCGGTTGCCGATGATGTTATAAGATGGAAGCTGGTTCGGATTTTCACTCCAGGTATCAGAAATTAGCGTCCGAATATGCCAAGGTAGTAAAAGTTCAAACGCGCCGCACTGCCATAGCCATATATCCTTCAATCAAATGGCTTTTTAATTGTCTTGTATGTCCAGGTAAAAGCTCAGGTGTCTGTGTTGAAAAAAGGTCTTTTGGAAGAACAAGCAAGAAGCAAAGATATAAAGGTTTTCATGCACGTTGACATATATTAATTATAAACCAAAGATAAAACAAATTTAACTTGTATTTCATCTACCTATATTATATATCAAAGCATATCAAATTAATTTGTATTTGCAAATACATTTTGAAAATTTATTAAATTCTTAAATTCAGTTGGTGTCAGAACATTGAATAATTTATTTGTAAATTATAATTGGAAAATAAATCTAGAATGAATGGTCACTTTCTTTCCTATACCTATGTGTTTTCCCAGTTTTTCTCAACAAAAAGTGATGTATAATTTAAGTATTATATTTTGCAGGATGCGACCAAAGAAAAAGACCAAGCCCTTCGTAAATACGAACAAGAAATGGAAAGTGTGAATTTCCGAAACCAGCAACTCACTAAAAGAGTGACCATTCTTCAAGATGAGCTGGACATGATCCAGCATAAAAGCCGTTCTAAAACTAAAGTGAATCACCTAGTTAACTAATTAAAACGATCACATAATATATTTATTTAATACACAAATCTTTACATTTATACATCAATTCCATATACAGACAAAGGATAACTCTACTGTTCAACAACCACCTTCATCAGAGATGCATAACCACATTTTGGGAGAAGAATTGCGAAGTAAGATTGAAGAGAATGAACGTTTACATCAGCAGGTAATATTTACCAATATATGTGTGATTCAATATTAAGTGGCAAAGAGACAATTAATTATTTACTATAGGTATACGAATGGGAGAAAACACATGAGCAAGTAGTTTCCAGTTTACAGACGAAGAATGATTCAATGGAAATGGAACTTGCCAGACATCAGCAAACGATGGATGAAATTCACGAGAAACACGCGATCATCGTGGAAAAATTGCTTCAAGACAAAGCTTCTTTGGAAGTATAACTGACTTAATTTAAGTTTCATTAAATATCACATGAATTAGATTTAAACAGCTGTGTGTAATGGTAAAACTTTTATAACAGTTCAAATTAAAATCACAAGACATGGAGTTGAAAGAAACAAAAATGCGTGCCGAAGCATGGTAAATCATTAAATTACTGACTGTGTATTCCCAAACATATTTTTACAGTCTAGTTTACTAAATTATATAATCTTTTCAGTGAAGATAGACTAAGAGAACTGGAACTGAAACTTGGAACAAGATTACGGACAACTGAAATGATACTTACCTCGCGCTTACCATTCATCGACAACAGTAAAATATCAACATTGATAATATACAGTGAAACTTGTCAAGTTGACCACCCTTACATGTTGACCACATTTTAATATAGTTTCATTGACCACTGTAATATAATATTATGGTCTAAATTTTTTAAAGCTAATGTTAAAGTAGTCTAGTGTTTATTGTTTACTTTTTTGTAGTATGGTACATATGTTTCAATGTTACAAATGAGTATAACAATACATACTTTAATTTCACTATTATGTACTGTATACTTTTATGATTATACCAACTCCTTGATTATACAGTTACAATATAAAAAAATCCAGAAATATTATAATATTTCTAAAACAAAGTGTACAGAGTGTGTGTACATAATGCATTAGTAGTACAATGCCCTACATTCATTTTCTATGTATTTTAGTTATGTTGACCTGGTTAAAGTTGACCTGGTGTTTATTGAAACCATGATTGGTCAACAAACACAAGTTTCATTGTAGTATTACCATTATTAAATGCAAAAAACAAGAAGAAACATTATTTTTGCTTGCGGATTTATGATATAATTTGTGATTATTTTTCAGATGATCCATCATTAAATGCTCTTAATGTTCCCGCATTTGATAAAAAGCTACGAGATCAGACAACAGACCTTGTGAAGGTGTTGTCCAATCTGGTAAAAGACATTGTTTCCGGTCTGTCCAATTACCACACGTACACCGAGCAGCGCGTTCAGATTCCGCCGTTCGGCGACGGAGATGAAACCAATATTTCCTCCACAAATAAAAAGGTAGCATAAATATCGCATATTGTATTGAATCTAACTATTATCAAATAACTATAACAACTATTAATAATTACATTGGTTATTTTTCATCCAGTTAGCGGAATATTTGCACGCGAACGCCGTCTACTTGAGGCCATTGGAGCAAGCATTTCGAGAATTTGATGACAGCTTAAAGCAGGATTTCTTCCTGGTTTCTGTACGTATATTTACGTGTTACATCGTGGAATGTATCTAATAATTTCCTGATTCTAAAGGGAAATTGGCAAGTGACTTTACGTGGTTGCGTGGAGAAGTTCACCGCTTACGTAGCGTACCTGGAAAAACTCGATCCTTACCTAATACTGAGGTTTGGAAATGACTGGCCTTACAGAAGTACATAAGAAGATATTGTTTATGGTTGTGTTTAATGAATATTTGCAGTTTAGGTGAAGAGAACAGTCATCCGAGCTGCACGCCAAGTCTGCGCGCGAAGAATGAGCAGTTGCTAGAAGTGAATGCTCACCTGATGGCTGTTTTTGATCAAATGGATCAACATCTCTGTCTACTCAATTCCAATGGTTTGTAAGACTTTATTTTCTAATTTGCAACTAACTAGTGTAAAATGTAAACTGTCTTTCAATTGATTACAGTTTCAGCAAGTTTTGCTTGTCGGCAGCAAGCGTTGGAAAATTTATTGAGATGTGTTGAAGAACTACATTGTGTTCTCAAAGGTATAAAAATAACTTGATATCATTCTTACAATAGCAGGGTGTCTACTGAACTGGAAATCCTGCAATTAAATTGAGTTTTATATATTTTACCCTAAAAATCGTGGAAATTCTTAACATTTTTGAATTCCTATTTTACAGAGGCTTCATCCTACTTCAATTCCAAAGTCACATTGGGTCACCAGGTGGCTACAACTTCTCCAAAGTTGCACACAACAGATGAATGTGTCCTCGCGTCCATGGTTTCGCTCGTCACATCATTCGGCAAAGTACTGTATTAAATTTATTCAATTATGTCATCTGGTAATTCAACTAGTAAGCTACAAATTTGCAATTATTTGCCAGCTGTCGGCAACACTGAACAGTAATAGGGATACCATTTTGGACAATCTGAGTTTCCGGACGCGAGGGATGATCGCGGACAGTGACGGTCAAGTTCCTTCTGAAGAAATCGTTGGCCAACTGAGGCAAAGAGCATCATGCTACATATCACGATTAGATAAAGTTAGATGACACTGCTTTTGACGAAAAATTAAATTGTTCAATTGCTAAAACGTGAAAATGGGTTTCAGGAATGTCCGCCTTCGGTGCCGTATGCGAAAGCTCTCGAGGACAGCCAAGTTCTGATGAGTTTAACTGGAAGTCAGGAAACTCTAGTTGCTCAAGTGAACTCTAGTCAAGATAAGATCACAAAACTGCAGCAGGTTTGTATAATATTCTATGAATTCCATTAAAATGAAATACATTAAAATTTTATACGTGATCTAATCCACATTTTTAGGCACGTGAACATTGGATGCTTGAATTTAGGCTTCTACAAATAAAGCATGAGAGGGTATTGAAGGTATATAGTGTAACAAAATACGTGGTTTACTATTACAGGGTGTCTACTAAACTTTCATTTCAAAATTCCAGTATTTTTAAGGATATTTATAACTTTTTCCTAGGACACAAAATACATAAAATAATGGTTAGTTACATAACAAACCACATTAAGCCCTTAAAAATTAATGAATAAGTGGAATGAAGCATCGAATTTCAAAAGTCTCATGCTTAATTGGTATTTTGTTCCAAACAAATTAGAAGAGGAACACAGAAATGAATAAACGAAATTATGTAAAGTGTCAAAAATTATACATTTTCGAGGGTTTCAAGGACAACAAAAAAATTCCAGGATCTCCAGTATCAGTAGACACCCTGTATTAACTTAACCTGGATCACAATATAATTTTATATTTAATATGTAGAAACTGAAAGCTTTAGAAGAAGGAAATGGCGATTCGCACGATAGCGAAAGTTCATATTTGCCGAACGCAGTTTCCGACTCGCAATCCGTGGAAGTATTTTTATATTTTTATTGAATGTAATCCTTTATGTTAAACAAGTTTAACATTCCAGGTTGGACAACTACTAGCTGGTTCGAAAACAGATGACTTGAAGTCTTGCGATGCAACCGAACAAGAGTTGCGTACCTTTTTTAACTCGCGGCTTCGGGATCTGATAGTTCAGATGCAAGTTGCCAACAGTAAAGCAGTTGCTTTTCATTCCGAGGTGTGCTTAGTTTCCATTTAATTTCCATAAAGTTTAATGAATGAATTAACAGTTTAGTGTGTATTTGTTACAGTTGAGTGCGGTTCAAGCTCGACTTCATGTTTCCGACAAGAGTAAAACAATGATACAGTCGCAACTGGATTCAGCACGGCACATGACCGAAGAGCTGAAGGTCAATTTTTATGCACAACGTTTATAACTTAGTTTATTTTGGGCTATGAATTCAAAGTTGCTCTTCTCTTTCATATGTTCATCACTCAGGAAGAGCTTCAAACCACGACCAAGAACTACGAAAGTCAGTTGAGCACCATGAGTGAACACATGGCGAGTCTCAATGAGAAGTTGACCAATCAGAGAGATGAGATTGATGCTCTCAAATATGAAATTACCAATATGGTAACTATCATTTGTTTTTATAAAGTAAACTTTCATAGCAAGGATGCATTTTATAATGTTTTTATTAATTTTTTTGTTATTTTTCAGAGCACAAAAAAACTCAGGATGGGCAAATAGATGTATGAAAAATATCATGTATTCAATTGATGGACCATCTTTTTATGATCAGTGTTCAGTTAATATAATTGTTATGGAAATATATAATAAACTCTTATTGAGCTGCAAAAATTGAACTGTATATGTGTCATGCAAAAATATATTTTAAAGTTTTGTTTTTCTTTTAATTTAATTGACAATTTGTTTTATTTTTATTTTCAAAAATGTTTATTTCAATGACAATAACTCGTTTAATTATGCTAACAATTGTAAATATTTGAATTTTCAATGTCCATTAATACTTTGTACTGAACTTACTATTTTGGGAAATTGCTGATTTATTTTGAGAATTTTAAATTCTCTCCATTTTTAAAACTTTTCATTTTTTTATTTAAATTATTTAAAAACTATGTTTACGATTGAAAAATTCAAAATCCAGCAAGATTTTTTTCGTATTTGTACATATTTGTTCAGATTATGACGTATGCTGCTCTCTAAACAGGGTGCCACATGTACGATTCTTGGACTGGGCTTTGAATGGGCCAAGGCTTGAATGGGCTAATCAGATGGAACCCTGTTTAGAGGGTAGCATACGTCGTAATC
The DNA here is from genome assembly GCA_034696005.1 of Glomeris marginata. Lineage (NCBI taxonomy): Eukaryota > Metazoa > Arthropoda > Diplopoda > Glomerida > Glomeridae > Glomeris > Glomeris marginata. Next base: position 18,624 of record JAQFZQ010000009.1, on the reverse strand, counting down.
CAAGGAGTTCGAATAGTTTGCCAACACCTCGCTAGATGGCAGTGCGCATACCAACACTTATATGTTGGATGAGGTACCTTGGATGAGAGGCTACCAGGGGTACGAGCGCGCACTCGATTCGTGTCTCATTCGCGGCGCAGTCGCTGCGGAGTACGGACGTGTAGTGTAATCCGTACATCTGCCGTCGTCACCCCAGGGGGATATCGCTATAATCGTCGCATTTTGACATCGTCCTCGACAGGATCGGCTTTCCGATCGCTGCGTGCAATTCAAGTGCAAGAACCGTGTCGCCCGCCCATCAATGTTCACGGGCACGGTGAATTTGAAATTATGCGAAGCGGTCGACCTGAAGCCGACGGACTTCTCGATGCGGCATGTGACCGGCAAGACGCCGCAGCTGATCGACCCTTACGTGGCGATCGACGTCGACGAGATTCACCTGGCCAGATCCACCAGTAAGACGAAGACGTTCAAACCGGTGTGGAACGAAGATTTCACGAGCGAAGTGCACGATGCCAAGAATCTGGGCCTGACCGTTTTCCACGATGCGGCCATTCCGCCAGACGTTTTCGTCGCCAATTGCTCTGTGCCTTTCGACGATCTGCTCGGCAGGGGTCATTCGGACATCTGGGTCAGTTTTATTCCATCCCCTCTACCCTTCTTTCTCCCGTGTGTCATTTTCCAGTTGTTGCCTATTCGACGAACGAGACGGTGCGGCGAAAAGCGGTAGACCTGCGGCATGCGCGGGTGGAGGTAGCGCGGTAAACGGAACAGCCTGTCAGCGTTGATTCCAGTCGCTAGTACGGTAGAGTTGCGACGATGCGGCTGTTCCGTTTAGTTGCGTCAACCCTTGCTCGCGGAGCACTGCGGGAAAGCGGAGGTGTTGGCGCCGATCGATTCGGACATTCTGTAGTATAGACGTCGTTCTCTAGAAAAGGAGGGGAAATTATGATAAATATATAGGAGACGTGAAGTTTATGGTGGTTGTATGAGAAAATGAGGCGTATATATATGGAAGACGGGTGTATTTTTGTGGATTTTGTGAAGGTTTTAATGGGTTAAATTATGATGCAATTTGGGATTCTGCGCATGGCGTTCGTGTTCATGTGTGTGGATGCTTAAAATGCGAGGGGGGTGAAAGGAAACATACAATTCAGAGTAGGAACGAAAAGATTTGACACATTTTGTATGTGGGATCGCATTTCATAAAGATGTTCCGATGAAAGGAGTAGGGGTCGGTTAAAAGAGGGGGAAAAAATGAGACTAATCGATACAGGGTTCGTGAGATGATTTAGTGCGTCGGTACGTATCGATACGCGGGTCTGTGATGGGGCGTCGAGTGGGGCGTGGTCTTGCGGTTCCATTGGTTGGCCGGAAGTATAGCCGGCTAGCGTCAAAGCTAAGAAACGTGATATAAATGTTAAAATAAAATCTGTATCGTATTTTAACTCAAGATTGTAACTGTTCTGTGTTTCATCTGTTAGAATTCTATGTGAAAGCACTCTTAGTACGCCATTTTGATGCCTTGTCGCTAGATTCCATTGGCCTCAAAATGGCGGCTGTAGGGCGTGGCCCACTTTCCCATACGGTACGGTACACCCGAAACTGTATCGGTACGTACCGTTACGATACGAGTTGATTTCGATTGCTAGGTTTCTTGACCGTGTCGAAACCTCAAAGAAAACGAATACGGGGGAAAATATAGCTGCTAGGTTTTTATATCGCCGGTCAATCTAGCGTTACGATTGGGGAATGTTGTTTTGCGTTTGGATTGGGTGTGGCGAAAAGATGTTTCGGGTTTTGACAATGTTTTCAGAAGGGTTTTTGGGAATCTGACAGACGCAAAACGCCGCTTATCCGAACGTTGAAATTGAGGCTCGGTCAGCGGAATAAACGGATCTTGTAGCGGACAGAAAGGGTGGAAAAAGATGCGATCGGATCGCATCCGTGCAGTTTTAGCCGTGATTTTGATGTGGGATAATGGCAAATGACGATTTGAAACGTGGATGTGCGACACCCACGGCGCTAAAATGGAGACACAATTTTTTGTATGCGCATGCTGGCCCTTTGCGCAGCCATTTTGATGCATTTTCGGGTCGGGTGATCTCCAGGCTACTAGATAAAGAAATATAAACGAAGGCGACTTTTTTATGATTTAAATATTACAAAAGCAAAAATCGGGATGACATTTAAAAACGGGTCTATTAATAATTAATCAGATCAGATCGAGCCCTAAAAAGTAAGGTTTTCAAAAGTTACAGCTGGGAAAAGTGTGTGAAAAACAAATGGAAGAATAAAAGAAAGAAACCAAAATATAAATATCAGGAAAAAAAATCCTATATATTTACGAAAGATTTAGAACAATTTAATGCTGGTATTAAATTTGATTATTTTAATCACAGTTCATTTTGTTTGACGCATACTTTGAATGAAATTAACAAAATTAATAAAACCATCAGTTAATTTTATTTTTAAGATATTCATGAAAAGAATGTAAACAAATAAAGTATATACATATATAGTACTATACAAAAAAGATCAGTTTTGCCCTATATTTACAAGAATTTGAACAATCTGGTATGAAATTTTATTATTTTAATAACGGTTCATTTTGTTTGACGAAATACTTTGTATGAAATTAATAAAACCATGAGTTAGTTTCATTTTTGGGAATTTAATTTGTATATGCATATGTGCTTATCCTTGAAGCCGATTTATTAATTGCTTTTATGGGCAAGAATCTAATTTGCATACAATTGTGATGGTAATAGTTGATAAAGAAATTTCTGATTCATGTTGTTGTACGTATTAATAATTTAATTTTTTGTGGTGAAATTATGCATTTGTCGCTAAAAGCCTGTTTAATTATTTATTTGTGTAATAATGTGAAGCTGCGGAAACTTGCTTTAAAAATATTATTTGCAATTAAATAAAAGGTTTTAATTTTGCAAAGTAATGCAAGGGAGGTTGAATATAATTGAATGGATTGAAATTAAATTCCAGACTGGTCTGTATTATTTTTAATCACATCTGATGCAATTAACTTTGAAGCCAATTTTCTCATCGCTGCTTCTTTTTTTTTTTCTGTGTTCAATTTCAGATTGATCTGGAACCATCTGGGAAAATCCATGTCGTCATTGACCTACAGAGAGCTGCTGCAGGTATTTATCATGAATTGCAGTTCAAGAAAAAGATGTATTGATGAAAATGTCAGTGCTCATACATTTGTATTAACTGCGTGCCATGTGTTTTTTCTTCACTTTTCAGAACGTAGTAATGTCACATTTTCGTTAATTCACTTGTTTATTGTTGCTGTTTTTTGCAAAATGTGCTACATTTTATTTCAGCATGTACATTTCTATTTTTTCTTATTAAATATTAAATTATTCGTTTATTCTGTTTGCTATATACGTAAAGATGAGTTTGCGTTATGCTGTCGGTAAGAAGCCGGGTTCATATAGATCTTCATAAAGGATCTTCATAAAGAAATTGGGAAGGAAAACTATTTTTTTCTCTCTTATTAACAAGGAGTAATTGGTAATGATTGTACTAGTAGAAGGTCATGTGAATTTAATTTTAATGGCGTCTGATTTACGGAGAGGAATTTTTTAAACCGAGGAGCTTTTGAGTGAATTTGGGATTTTTGGCTTGTTTTCTTGTGGGTAAAGATTCTTATATAATGGAGTTGTAAATGGGTGTTTGGGCTGTAGTTGGTGCTAGGAGCAATGTGGACTTTTGCATTTTATTTTCTTGCAAAAAGACAAAGCGCAGCCCAAGCCGAGGGTGTTCAAGGAACGCCAGGGCCTCAACCGGCGGCGTGGTGCCATGCGAAGACGTGTCCATCAAGTGAACGGACACAAGTTTATGGCCACAATCTTGAGGCAGCCTACATTCTGCTCTCATTGCAAAGAGTTCATATGGTACGTAGAAAAATGGAAAAATTGGTGTCGATGCGTACGACAAAATGGATAATGTGACGTTGGTCTCATTTATATTTGCAGGGGATTAGGTAAACAGGGATACCAGTGCCAAGGTGAATGCATTATGAATGATTACAGGAAAGTATAAATTGAATGAATTACTGGTATTAATTTATTTTTTGGGAATTACAGTCTGCACTTGTGTTGTGCACAAGCGATGTCACGAGATCGTGGTAACCAAGTGCCCAGGATTGAAAGACAGTTCAAATGATGAGGTGACAGAATGGTCATGTTGTTGATTTGAATTCTGTGAAGTTTCGAGTATTGTATAGTATAAAAATAGAGTTTGATATTCAAAATTGCAATGTGGTCATAATATGGTAGGGGAAGTAACACTTGATAATTTTGTGCAATGTCAGTGTTGATGGTGAACAAATATTGGAATTGTGACTTGCAATTTTAGATACGTATGTTCAAGAGCTAATTTGTCAGTAACGGTGTGGAAACAATATTGAAATTCAGGGAAATTGTAGTACGGTGAACCTCGCTTACAGTCAACTCGAAAGGATTGGTAGTTTTAGTTTCCTATCGAGCCAAAGTTTCTTGAAGAATATAACTTATTAAAAAATGTTATGACAAAGATTCTTACATTAGAAGTGACAATAAGTGTAAACAAATGCATTGTTGAATCCCATACTAAAACTACGCAACGTTACACCTTCCAATTTAGTTTCCTGTAGCAGAAGTTTCTTAAAGAAGAACCTTTCTTATAAGAAACTTTTAAAACAAAGTTCCTTATATTAGAAGTAACAATAAGTGTAAACTGAAAATGCAATAAATATACTAAAACTAAGCCACATTTTACCCTCCAATTCGAGGCCTACTCTATTGTATTTATCAATTAAACCTTCAGTTGACAATATCAGGGGTGGAAAACCCTATTTTTTGAAGGAAAACCAGTTTCTAGTAACAGAAGTTTCCTGAAAGGTTGCTAAAATCAATGTAATTTGTATTGAAAAGCCTATTCTGATGGTTGACAATAATTAGACTATGTGTGGCAATATCAGGGGTGATTATAAGCGAGGTTCACTGTTTATGGATATGTTATGCAACTTATCTGGGGATATGTATATTTTTGTTGTTGTTATTATTTGTTATTAATTGCATTTAACACGAACACAGATTAGCGAAACAAGGTTCAACATCAACATACCACACAGATTCAGCGTACACAGTTACAAACGGCCAACTTTCTGCGATCACTGCGGATCATTACTTTACGGACTCATCAAGCAAGGATTACAGTGCGAAGGTAAAGGTACGCACATCGCAATCCGGTGGGCTTTCCGTAAGGTTTTCTGGATGCGGTATTTAATAACAACCATTCCTCCTGTTTGTATCCATGTAACCCAGCATGCAAGCTGAACGTGCACAAGAGATGTCAGAAGAACGTGGCCAACAACTGCGGCATCAATGCCAAGCAGATGGCCCAGATCCTCAGCGACATCGGAATCACGGGTGACAAGTTGAACATTAAACGCAAACCGAAGGTACCGTTTGATAACGACCAATTTGGATTCATATTCTGTGTTTAATTAAACAATAATGTGATTTTGGACATTTGTTACATTTCCAGGCTTCATTTAGCGAATCTCCAAACAGAGGAGGGCAACATTACATGGGCAGGGCTTCGGCATCCAGTTTACCTATTCCGGAGAACTCTTCGGGTTGGTTGAAATGTTTGGTGGTTAAATTAGTGTACCTTGCATGAGTAACTGGGGACTTGGGAATGTATAGACGATCCAGGGGATTGTTCCCTTGACCGTCTCAACTTGGATTCTTCGACGGGTTCAAGCAGCAAGTCAGGTTCTCGTGATGAGGAAAAAGAAGAGGAACTTCGGCTTCAGTTGATAGCCCAGGAGGTGATGAACGAGAAGATGAAACACATGGAAGGTGGAAAGCAACACGCGCCGCGAGACAGAGACATGACGGAGATGTTCGCCAGACAAGGACTGCGCAAGATGACCCTGAAAGACTTTCATTTCATCAAAGTCCTTGGCAAAGGAAGCTTCGGGAAGGTAAGTACTTGTGGGTAAAATGTGTTATTGTAGTTCGGATCTGGGAAGAGTTGGTTTTTAGGTGATGTTAGCCGAGAAGAAAGGCACAGATGAGGTGTACGCGGTGAAGGTGCTGAAGAAGGACGTGATCATCCAGGACGATGATGTGGATTGTACCATGACTGAGAAAAGGATTTTAGCTCTTTCAGCCCGACATCCCTTCCTTACTGCTCTTCATTCCTGTTTCCAAACTAAAGTCAGTTGATTTTGATGGTAGATGTTGCGCGGACAACGAAAGGATATTTTAAAAAATCAACTTTTGAACCTTGATTTCCAGGACCGACTTTTCTTTGTGATGGAATACGTCAACGGTGGTGACTTGATGTTCCAGATCCAAAGGGCTCGCAAGTTCGACGAACCGAGAGCCCGATTCTACGCTGCGGAGGTCACCTTAGCGTTACAGTTCCTCCATCGCAACGGCGTCATCTACAGGGACCTAAAATTGGACAACATCCTCTTGGATAACGAGGGACACTGTAAGATTGCTGACTTTGGAATGTGTAAAGAAGGTATCATAGATGGGAACACGACCACGACGTTCTGCGGCACGCCGGATTACATCGCTCCCGAGGTTTGCGCGCGCGTCCCAATTTAATTAAAAGTGAGATCATGATGGTTTAATTCGATTGTGATTATTAGATTCTTCAAGAGCTGGAATACGGTGCTTCTGTTGATTGGTGGGCTTTGGGTGTCCTCATGTACGAGATGATGGCCGGACAACCTCCTTTTGAAGCGGACAACGAAGATGACCTGTTCGAATCGATTTTGCACGATGATGTCCTCTACCCAGTGTGGCTTGGCAAAGAAGCAGTGTCCATATTAAAAGGGGTATGTTACCATCTAGATGGACACTGTGATGGTACTTGATAACGTGATACTATATTATTGATTATTGTGTAGTTTATGACAAAGAATCCAGTGAAAAGGTTGGGTTGCGTGGTGTCCCATGGTGGTGAGGAGGCCATCAAACGACACCCTTTCTTTAAAGACATGGACTGGGATGCTCTGGAGTGCCGGCGCGTAAAGCCACCTTTCAAGCCAAAAATAGTCAGTGGCTGTGTTTCTTAATTTCTTATAAAGCCATTTAGTTACTAAACCTGAACGTCTTGTTATCGTAGAAAACCAAAAAAGACGTGAACAACTTCGACCAGGACTTCACTAAAGAGGACCCGGTACTTACACCGATCAACTCCGAGATTGTCAACGCCATCAACCAAGACGAGTTCCGTGGCTTTTCGTTCACCAACGGTGAATTCAACCCGGCAAAGTTTGTCGCCGGAGCTATTAATTTAGCTCCGGCAACCTCCACGGCCACGTCCCCTGCACCTACACCATCACCTTCGACTCCAACTCCGGCAACTTGTTCACCGACTTCGGCCGCGGCCAACGTGTCGTCGTTACAGGAAGATGAAGCCGCAACCTAAAATAATTGGTTTGGCGTGTTAGTAAGTTGCGAATGTTGGCCAAACAAAGCCAATCTTCTCTATTCCTCCTCGTCCATCATCTGCATATACAAACTCACACACACACACGTACATACATACACAACACACGGAAAGTCCAAACGAGTCCAGCTTATGTGGTCATTAATTGCTTAGTCGGTTCGTGAAATTCAAGGAACCAAACCGGGTAAAGTATATATATGTATATCGTACATGTTGGTTGAATGCAATCGGTGTTGAATGTTGGAAAAGTTGGAGTTAAAATATATGGTAAAAACGGGTTCAACGTTGTGAACTCGGCATCTTATTTTTAACCTATGTGTATTACTACTGAATAATAATCTCATAATACTTGGTTCAAAAAAAAATGACTGCGGTAAATAGATCTCCTTATATATTTCTTATAATTGAATCTCTTTTTTTCTATTTAATTTATAATTGATGGAATCTTATGCAAAGTAGCTCGTTAAATATATAATATTGCATAATTTAAAATTCTACTTGCACGGTTACTTTACCGACGAAACTCCTTCGATGAAAACCAACACCGAGTGAATCGACAGCGAATGGAAGTTGATTTCAGATGTTGAGTGGTTATTAATGAGTGGAGATACGATTAGGAAATTGCAGCCTAGTTGTATTCTTCCCCCCGAGCAAAACAACTCTGGTCACTGTATAATATAATAATTATAAATTATTGTCTCTTTCTCTTTGTGTGATAGTTCGGAAAGCTAACCGTGTTACGGGAAACGGCACACTTGATTCTGTTCGCAATTTTAGATTTTTGTTTTGTTTCATGTCTTTTTTTCTTTCTATTTTTAATGCTAATTCTTCCGTAAAAACAAATGTCAAGTGTTATGCCTTCTCAATGTTACTGTTCATTCTTTCTTCAGCCCATGTGATGTTTGACGCCGTACGGTTAACGCGACAACTTTGGAAGCAAATGTGTAAAATGCCGCTAACAACTTATTCACTGGATGTTGACAGTTATATTTGTGCAATGTATTTCCTCCCATTCGTCAAATTGTCAGGTCCTCATTACGATTCATAGTGTTGTTCTTGGACTCGTATTTTTATTTCATTTCATTTTATTTTTTAAATAATATATATATAATAAGGATTTGGTTTGTTTTGCAGATATTCAAAGGATGGTCACATTGGTATATTATTTACTAGACTATCACTTAAAGTAGCAGGAATTTTGTTGGTTCTTGTTTTTATTGTGTGACAATTTTAACTCGTGTTATTCGGTTTGACGAACCAGCTTTGGCGCAGACTTTGCGCTTGTGACAAGATGCGAACTCGTCACAAGAGGAAGAATTTGGCACTGTTATTAATGTTGAAGGAGAAGGCGTTGTGTGCTTTTGTGTTCAAGCAAATGAGATTATTTTTATTGGGTTTTAAACCGTTTTATCTAACCTTTTTATCGATACGTTCAACATATATTATAACATCGGTCACAATTTAATACGTTGTTATAAAATACAGACAGTTGAGATGACCGAATTCTTCCTGCGGTGATATTTCAATTTGTAAGAAACGGATTAATATGATTTGTACGTGCGAGAATTTTTTAGTTTTAATTTCGTTTTTCAAATCTGGTTTGTTGGTGTTTGTGAAATTAATTTGTGCGTCATTTCCTTTTTATGTTTTCATGGTTTAACTTGTTGCAACGTAGTTATAAAAAACACTTGCCAGTTTTCATCTCGTTGCGATAGACGTGTTTGTTCCCATCTTTCAACAAACAAAAATGACAAAAAAACATACGACTGTGTTGGAAATGTAGTCGTCGTAACAATGCGGCATGTTCAACCATTCACCGGTGTACCATTGTATTAAATTGTTGGAAATTCAGTCGGTGGACTTCTAGGTTTCCATCTAGAGAGTATGTAGCGGTGAACGGTACAACATGCCGTACATTTACTCGTAGTGTTGCTGTCAAAGTTGCCTTGTAATTAGTGTACAAAACTGCAGCAAAAATGTGCATTCGGTGGTCCTTTTCCCACAAAGTCTCAGATCTCGGCCTTTGCTCGGTCCCAAGGTCCCAAACTCGAAGACGTCACTTCACCATACATATTTTGTCCTGTTTTGCGTTCAATTCAACCGTAATTAGCTTATGCAAACGGCGGAGTGACGTCATCACATGTTAGACGATTATTAGGTACAGATAGATACAAGTATGTACAATGCGACTGAGTATATAAATATATATCTATAAATATCTCTATACATATATAGAATCTGTATAAAATGATACGTCTTTGGATGTCAAAAGTCTGTCTTGTTACGTACCGCGTAAACCAATGGACCTTAGCCATACAATATTTGGTAAGTCAATTTATTGTAGTTTAACATGCAAAGTACAATATTTTTAATATTATTTTTCTGTTAAATTGCAGGAAGATTGGTAAATTCCCCGGAAGATGACCAACAGGTTGCGACTTATTAAAGCAGCTTCCCGGTGAGTATATATAAAACCCAATTCGATCAAGACTAGCATTCAAAATTCAATAACACTTTTAAATTGGGACGACTTATCCAGGTGTCATCTTGTTAGATGCAACACCAAGCGCAACATTTTCAAATTCGAAACATTTTAATTTCTAAGTTGCATAAGAAATACAAAAATGTTTTTCCATTCATGTCTGATCAAAAACAGCATTTTCATTGTCACTTGTAAAAAACATGTGAATTTTTCTTGATAACTGAGGTCCAACTTTCCGTGTTGTTGCCAGAGGTCCACTCCCACGACGAACCTAAAACAAAAGGGGAACTTTGTATTTTCCTCAAGTAAATAACAGCATTTATATAATTACATACTTACATTAATTCCTGATAGAAGCATCTGAGCTTCTTGGATGCTTCTACATTGTTTATATGCCTGCGAAAGATAAGCGTACCACATTATTAGAAAATGAGTGAAACCATCGCGTAACTTGCATCTGGTACTTGCATCTAACAAGCCTTTAGGACATGGGAACTTTTCCACAATGGCACTTGCTGTGTCAACAGACACCAAGGCAAACTGCTGGATTTGTTTCACCCACAGCTCCGTTAAACCCTTTCCATCCGGAGTGACTTTCACGGTCCCTTTACTGTCACCTTCCGCGTACCACGTTAGGGATTGTACGGCTGGAGAATTCTGCCTATTTAAGTATAAATGTAGTTATGAATTATGTTAATTAAATACATGTTATATTTTAGGCATGTTAATAGGTCACAGTGCTCACTTGTACGGTGCATTGGCAATCGCTTTGGTCAGCGACGCGACGTAAGCAGCGACATCGGCCGCAGTCTCAACTCTGACAACGTTGCAGTTACGTTTCCTCAGCTGAAGATCAACAAGAACCTCTTCAATTTCTATCTGGGACACTGTCAACCCTTCCAGGTTGTCCCGTGCCCTCTTCTGAGGTCGGGACCCTGCGTCAAGACTTCCAAGAGCTTCTCTTCGGAAAGCCCTTTGCGCGTTGGATCTCATCTGGCTGAAGTATTTCTCTAATCCTGGCACCAGGATAATGACAGCTTTTCCTGGATGGGACATCTGGACTTCGGTGACGTAGTCTTCGATCGTAGCCGCCACGCACCCATGTCTCGCCTACCGAAATAGTTACAAAGTAAGAATATTGTATTTTTTTGGTGGGATAATGTATAATTTGATTGTTTAACCTGATGGGATCCTTGTACCAATTGCAGGAATGTTTTGGAAGGGACAATTACTAGAACTTGGTTTTCTTCAATTTCCTCCGGAAGCTGCGTAAGTAAAAAATACTATTATTGTAATTTTTAACTAATATAATTAAAACAAAGCCTAAATGGGGAAATTACCGAATCATTGTTGTCTGGTAATAGTACCAATTTACGTCTCCAAGTTAAACTACGGGGTATTTTCTGTGATTTGATTTCCACCGTCGCGGAGATCTCTCGTATCGATTCCAGAGTCGATGAAGTTTCCCGCTCTTCGAGAAACGCAGGATCTATTGCTGCAGTTATCAGCTGGAAATATAAGTGAAGTAAATTATTTCAAGTAGAAAGGACAACATTTAAGTAATTTCAGAAATAGGTTTTGTTATAATTTAATTACTTTGATGCATTCGGCGGGTTTCGTTGCGCGAACGGCTTCAACGCGCGCGGCTTTCAAATCTTTTTCCTTTTGTTTTTCTGCTTTTTTGTCTAATTTATCTGATGTTTTGTAAATTGCAGTTGATGTTTGTGGTACAATTCCACTTACAGTAGCAATCTGTTCCTTAATTTTCAAAATAAAAACAATTTGTAAATGTTTGACCGTAATTACGTATACATATGGTATACATATGGTACGTGGAACATTAATAATTGTATTTAAAGTGTTTAAGGAAATGAATATAACAAACACAATTACTGGAAATGTGAAGTTTATATTGCTGTTTTGTGAATATCTTTCATCTTCATCAACATCCATAATGTCAGGTAGTGAACAGTCATCTTGAAAATCTTCATGTTTATGAGAAAGAGAACAAAGTTAGCAATGTAACGATTAAATAGGAGGATTCAATGGTTAATTTTAAACCTTTTTGGTTGCTTTCTTCGCTGGAAATCTCGATGGAATTGGCGGATTTTTCATTTGAATTTGCCGCTTTTTCAGGAATCGATTTTCCTCCGCCGATTCGCAGCCACAACGGTAAAGTTGGAAATTCGTCATCACTGCTAGATAATTCACAAATTACTGCTTTTGAAGCTATATTAGATGCAATGGGTGCGTTTTTGACACTGGGAATATCATCTTCTGATTCACTCGACGAAATACAGTGCACTTGCGGTGCATTTGGACCGAAAAGCGACATTTTCCGTATAAAGTACTGCCGCATTCCGCTAGAGGGCGCGCAGTTACCGCTTCCGTTTACCTCGCCAATAGCGATTTATTGCAGGTGGGTCCGCGGGTGGGTCAGAAAATGTCTACCGCAAAGTTGTCCACGCGGATGAAGAAATCTCGCCAATCTTCAAACAGGAAGAAATCTTGGAGGAAACATGCGAATGTCAAGGATGTTGAGAATTTTCTGGAAGAAAAGCGAATCGGAGATGTAATTCAGTAAGTTGAGATTTGCGTGGAACGAGTGTTAGGCCTAACTAAGTAACTTAGGCCTAATAACACATTTCAGTTTCTTTACAACTGTTTCTTTATAATAGACGGTCCATAACGAAAAAATCAGACCGAGAACTGTTTGCGGTCGACAGAGGACTTCCGAAAAAGCTCAATAAAGGTATATATTTGCTACATTTCATCGCGATTTCATCCAAAAACTTTTGGTTTAATCCTAATTCACGTTTTAGGAAAACAAGTAATTGACAAGAAAAACAAACCATTGAGATGTTTCCAAATATTGGAACCGCAACTATATTGCGAAGCTGCATCCAAACCGTTAGTTAATTTAATTATTAACTAGTATTTGCAGTGAATTATTATGTGAAATTGGTTTTTACTTGTATTGTTTTTATTGAATGTATATAGTTATTTCCGGAAAAACACTCGAAGTCAAGCAGCTCTTGATGCATCTCGTCAATCTAAAGTGGAGATTAACATCAGAATGAAAAAATATAAGAAGAAACGTAAAGCAAAAATACCAGCTGTATCCCGAGATCTTTGGGGAGATGAACGTATAATTATAAAATCACGATACACTATTAAATTAATTGATATTGTGTATTTGGAAATGAATATTTTTCTGTTTTCACAGCCCAAGAAGAAAGCTTTTTGGATAAAGAACTGGTGGATTTTTACAAGGACCAAATTAAGCAGCTACCTGTCAAGGTTTTAACTCACATTTTAATTTAAATTTTACTTTGTACTTGTTATTTCATGTATTACTAATTTCTATGTAAGTCATTACATTCTTGTAAAGTTCTTCAATGACAGAATTGTGTTTTTTTAGGTGCCCAAACTTCGTTTTGACAAAGTTTCGGCATTACCCGCGGTGCAAATCCCAGACCCGGGTGCTTCTTACAACCCAGCATTTGAAGATTACGCAGCTTTAATTCAAAAAGCCTACAAAGTTGAAGCTAAAAAGATCCAAGCTGCTGAACGCGTGAAAGAAACTGTCATTGATAAAATGTCGAAAGTTCCCCAGGAAGAAGCCGAGGCAATTTATTATTTACGTGAACATTTCGATCACAGATGAGTTGGATGTTAAGATAAACTCCATATTTGTAATCATTTTTAGAAAATGTGGCTTGAGGATATGTCACATGGCTTATTCGAAACCGGAGAAAAAGAAGAAGAGTTGACTGCGGAAGAATTGAACAAACCCCTGAGCAGAAATAAACCGGTGAAAGCCGAGAACAGAAGACTGAGAAAGAGAAGAAAGAATGAACTGAAGGAAAAGATACGACAGAAGAAAAATAAGCAACGTAGATTGAACATGCAACGTGAAAATAAAGTTTACCTGTCAGTTTGTTTTATTAATATTGAATATATTTTTTTTTTTTACAGTGCTACATAGTTTTTTTTTCTTAAAATTTCTTACACATTTTCAGTATCAAACATTTGGAAGATGAGATTGCTGCTGAAGATGAAAAGCACATGCAAAGACACCAAACCCGATTAGCTATTTTAAAAGACAAGGAATTTAAGCCTCGCAACTTGGGAGGAAGCAAATACGAAGAACCAGATATTGAATTAAATCTTAGCCATGAACTCTCAGGTTCTTTGCGTGGATTAAAGGTCTGTATTTTTACAAGATTTTTTTGACTTGTACAAATACAAAAAGATTTGATTGATTTCAGACGGAAGGAAACATTGCGATGGATCGACTGAAAAGTCTCCAAAGAAGGAACATCATTGAACCGAGAATTAGACAAATGTAAATTGGGAATTTGCGAGTAAGTTGAATTAGATTATTGAATATATAAATAACTGTATTTTATTTGCAGGATTAAGAGAAGATACAAACCAAAGGTTTTTGTCAAGAAAGGTTTCAGGGATGTGGATGATGAGGCTTTATTATTAAAGAAATAAGCTGTTGATTACATCAATGATGTATTGTGGATTTTAAATTAAAAATCCAAGCTGTCTTCTGTGAAATTATTTAGAAATGTAACTATATTGTGGATATATAATCATCAGCATTTTGTGGATGTTATGGTGCAATCAATATACATAATACATTTCTAAGTATTTAATCTGTTGATATTGGTGCATCATAATTGGAGTGCTCTTGACAGAAAGTATTGATTAGGTTCTTTGGCATGCATGTTTGTGTTCTTTCATGTAAATATGTTTGTCTTTTGCCATCCATCGCGTGATCGCATTCGCCGCTTCAATAACTTTATTTACACGCTACCTGTTGTGGCCTGTCTTAATTATACAGCAATACCAAAATGCACTTTCCTGTCAATACTGTATGCTATATTGCTTGAGGAATGAGCTCAAGCTCAAAGCATACATATCGAAAGCCACATAGTAAAAAAATGGGATTATTGATTACATTAATTTCTCAACGGCGACAATTTCTTAACGGTGAGGTAGCATCGTGCACATAGATAATGTAGTCATTGCTGGTGGCATTCCGGTAGGATTAAAAGCTGGCAATATCACCAAGGAAGTTACATTTAAATTTTCTGATCATGGTGAAAAATAAGAGAATTTTGCGGCGAGATCCAAATGACCGTGTCCATATTTCATCCCATCCAGGACATGATCATAGTTTTCCTCAAGTGAAACACACTAAATTACTTTACCCAATGATATTCCTGCTTTCATTATTTGGGTTCAATGTAACCATGAAAAAGGGACATTGCGAACTTGCCTGGCGCTGCTTCGTTGTTATTTTTATAGTTATAACCTCACTTAATCGCATTTACCTGCTTTTTAGTAGTGCCCTAGACACATCAGCTGCAACATCAACTATGACAGCACAACTATTTATCATTGTTTTGGTCCTGGACACCATGTTTACATTTCTCTGGTTGTTTCTAAGCATTTGTCGCTTGCGTAAATGCCTGAAAAGGATTTTTCTGATTTTGAATTATGTTTGGAATCACAGTAATTCTAAGAGTTGCAAGCCGCCTTACAAGAGATTTAATATACACTTGTTACCATGTTTGATTTTAACATTTATTGTCACAATTACACCTGCCATTCTGTATAACAGTAAGTTGTCGGTAGCCACTGCGCTCAGAGAATTCTGGAATGATTACCACCAAATCTTAAGTCGGATTTCAGAGACTGTATTATATTGCTTTGCTATTCCTTTCGGAGCAATTACCATGGGATTATTCCAAGGAATTTGCTGTATGTTGTCATTGGTTTTATCTGAAAGTGTAAATCTAACTAGTGCACATTTGAGGAAACTATATCAGATGGATACTGAATATGAAGGAAATCCCCAGAATGTTAGGCAAAATTCTTCTATAGCTTATTTATTTAGTCCATCATCCAAAATAACTCCAATCCAACATTCCCTGATCATGCATTCAAACGAATCAGACACACCAATGCAAATAGGACCAATAATAGGTTATTATGACATAAATGATCTGGATTCATTACTGGAGTATCACCACTATTTGATGAACACTGTTAGACAGGTGGATGAATTGTTTTCATCCATCAACTTCATTTGGTATTCATGTGAAATACTAGAAATTGTTCTGTGTGTCAGAGCCAGCAATTTAAATGGCACACCAAACCTAGTTTGGTTAATTACTTCTTTTATCTGCACCATTCCACTTATTGTGAGATCTTTGTATGCTGCCAAAGTTAACAGCAAGGTATACACATTATATTTCAATTTACAATTACATAATTAAAGTATATCTGAGAACTTTTTAACTAAATGCAGTGCATGGAGCTCTTGGAAATTTTCTTGAAAGATAATTGGGATTTGAAAAGATTTGTTCCAAGTGTGAGTGTGAGTGCAATGGTTTATGGTGTGAAATTCACTGAAATAATCAGTTATTTGTCAAACTTAATATAGGAAGCACTGCAGATGCAAAATTACTGTCTTGGCTTATCCATGAATCCAGCACAGTTGACAGTCTATGGGTTGTTTGCTATATCCAATAGCCTTATTCTAACAGTAAGTAATAACTGTATAGGCCCTATACAATGAAGTGCATGAAAATAACTTCAAAATATGTGGGTTATACAAAAATCACCTCTATATATTTGTAGTTTGTTTTTGCTATAGCAATGTGTTCCTAATATTAATTATGTACATATTGCATTTTCCATTTCAGATTTTTGGAACAGTTCTGTCTTACGGTATTGTGTTGTATCAATGATAAATTGAACAGTAGATATACTAAAATGATTAATGTTACACCTTATGGCCAGTGCTTTTTATAGCTATGTAGTATAGGGTGGGGTGCTGAAACTTTGTTTTTTCAGTGGGGAAGTAGTTTCTGCATATCACAGTTATGAAGCACCGTAGTGTTAACCTAGTTGCTCGTGCAGGAAAAATGAAAGAAATCGCGTTCATTCAAGACCCTGATGGCTACTGGATTGAGATTAAGCTGCAAGCAAATGGTTGAAATTACTCCTTAAAAAACATATCCTTTGTTCCGTTCATCCACATCAAACCAAACCTGAAAATTGACCACATTTTTCGACGTAACGATGCTGCATTAGATGATCGATATGTACGTAAATCTTAACAATTTCAGCTATTATTATCGGTAGTTGGATAGGTTGGATGTAAGAGGAAACGGTGGCAAGTTAGGTGTTAGAAATATTGGATATTGGCCGAAATTTGGAGTTTCAAATGAGCAACGGGTTAATTGCGGCCGAACGACTCGAAGATCAAGCGTCATTATAACGACGCTTTCAACAACGGAGTTACCGCCGTCAGACGCCGGATTAAACCAAGGAATAAACACAGAACTGGACAAGGACAATGACATCGGTAAGTTTGACTATTTATTCGTGTAATCGTAAAGTAAGGCGGGAATGTCGGTGTTCTTCTTCAAATAAGTAAAGCATACCGTTGGATTTCCAGATATGTAACGCCGCTCCAGCCAAAGTTAAAGCTAGCTGCGCTTCAATCAAACGTCGCCGTCCAACCTACATCATACATCCGAGTCTTCCTATTGGTCAGCAGCAATGGCGGCAAGTTTTGAATTTAGCGGGCCGGATAAAAAAATTATTTACTTGAAAACTATAAACGATAACTCAATTCCGACTTCGGATTCGTGATCAGGGGGTCGAATAGCACCTAGAAATAAATTATGAGCCAATTCTATTTTTGGCCATTTTCGCCAAAAATGGTAAGGGTACCCCCTTTGGTACTTTTTGGGGTCGGAAGGTCGACCTTCTCCGATTTCGGATTTCTTGGTGTCGTTCGATAGAGAATTGAAAGACATAGTGCGAAACGGAATATGAGCCCCCTAGCGTGCATATTTAATTAGCTATTAGCATATTAGTGGCGCGGAGCTGCAACTTTGAACGCCTATAGCTCAGAAACTATAAGAGATAATTAAAATCGGTTTGCAGATTCGTAAATAGGAGGTCGAGGTGCTACTACCTGAATTTTTTGGTGCAATTCGGAGAGGTCGACCAATTCCCAAAAAATTGGTGACCCGCTCCAAATCTCTCCAAAATTTTATCTTAGTAGCATCTCGACCTCCTATTTACGAATGTGAAAACCGATTTTAGTTATCTCTTATAGTTTTCGAGCTATAGGCGTTTAAAGTTGCTGCTCCTGAACAGCTAATATGCTAATACTAGCTCATTAATTATGCATGCTAGAATTGGCTCAAAATTTATTTCTAGGTGAGCTATTTGACCCCCTGATCACGAATCCGTCGTCGGAAATGAGCAAAAGTTAATGCGAAACGGAATATGAGCCCCCTAGCGTGCATATTTAATTAGCTATTAGCATATTAGCGTTCTCCGATTTTCGATTTCTTTACGTCGTTCGATAGAGGGTTTCAATATCTAGTGCCGAGTGAAATTGCAGCCTTCCAACGTGCATATTTAATGAGCTATTAGCATATTAGCGGCTCGGAGCAGCAACTTTGAACGCCTACAGCTCGGAAACTATAAGAGATAATTAAAATCGGTTTGCAGATTCGTAAATAGGAGGTCGAGATGCTACTAAGAAAAAAATTTGGAGCGATTCGGGGCGGGTCACCAATTAGCGGGTTGCTAATTGAATTAGCAAGTTGATTATTATT
>JAQFZQ010000008.1:0-91116 GCA_034696005.1 Glomeris marginata | reverse complement strand
TTTGTTTTGGCGTAAAGAGTCCCAAAACCAATCACGTTGCTGCAATCGAGTTTTTCCTTATAGCGGAACGCAGTTTAACAATTAAAATAGCACAAACTTATTTTGATTTCAATTGAGATATTTCCTTTGTCTTGTCATCTCACAGGGGCCAGAATCTATAACTTCAACCGTTCAAGCACACAAACCTGACATTTCCGGATATTTCATGTGGAAATATTTCATCATACCTTTACATGTCCAATAAGTTTGTACCATGAATTCAAAAACACCCTGTATAGTGTATCGTATGCCTAGTGCATATAGTGTTCATTTCAATATGGAATGAAAGTTTCAATCATCAATGGTTTCGTATATGTATATTGTTCAAGCAAAGCAAGCTACTCAATTTAAATGGTACGTTAGATCCTGAAAGCAACAACTGTTTTGTATTCGTCTATACTGCACTTTACAATGTATCATTTCAATTTACTAGGAAACACTTATTTCACGTTCAACCGATTTCTGACTTTACAACCGTTTCAGATAGGTTGTCGGTTCCTATTGGAGACGTTGTTGAACGAGTCGAAATACATAAAATGGGACAAGTTCGGCAATTTTCCGAACATTAGTTTTGCTGCCAGCAATTTCTTAATCCGTGTGCTCCGTGCAGTGAAAGCACATTATCTGATAGCAAAGTGTGATGCAGTGAAGCTGCACTGCTGGTTTTACATGCCTGGTCTATTAGAATTTCATTAGGCCAGGTATTCTGACTCGTAGGTTAGGTTGAATACTTTGTGCATCACTTTATGTAACATTTCGATAGGCGGGTATCATCATTGGACATTCTCAAATATATTTACCTATTTTTATAAATTGTGCAAATCAATGTAACATAACTGTACAACTAAGAAAGGGTTCTGATAGGCAACGTTGTTTCCCCATGGTTTGACATAATCGAAAAACCAGGTTTCCTTATAATAAAAGCTCAAATTATATTTTGTACTAATCGTGATAACAGCTCAAATTATTTGAATTGCGCATATATACAAACTTCTAATAGAAGAGTTATGCTCGATTCACAAAGGAAACATTGATATGCTAATTACTTTAAGATTTAAAACCAACTAATTCCACTCAGTGTATGGTTCCAAAGTAGTGGTAAATATACGAATTGTCTTGTTTCAAACTCTATAACATGTTTTTCTCCGACATAAATTGCTCTTATATTGCCCATTAATACCCTCATTTCACAGGCAATTTTATATAGTAATTGCATTGTGTACGTTTTGTTTATTAGATTATCAGAAAAGATGTCCGATGGCAATCATCTGGCAGAACACGTAGATGCAACTGCAACGACATGACAACTTCACTCTGGTTGCGGGTTGCATATACCCGCTGAGGACCTCTAGCACAACGAGGTAGTATAACAAACTTATAAGTTATTTAACTGCGGTGAGCGCTTCAGAAGTCCATTGCTCATATAACATGCCGAAGTCGGTCTTTGGTTCTTGTCATTGTTTGAACAACCATTCTCCTAATGGAGACTCCAATTGCAGTCACCCCTAGGCCACCTGATACCAAAGATAGTCTAGCCAAATAGATATTTAGCCAGGAAGCTTCCATCATCTGGGAAGGCAAACTTTACGAAATAGGTTAGCAAAAATTACTCATCACAAGTAACTAAGAAAAAAAAATAATGTTAAAGGTGCAATTTACATATGCTTAGGCTATTTGCATGCATGAAGAGTCTTTATGGTTAAAGGTCGAGATGAAGCACCTCTAACCTTAAAATCTCTGTTTATTGATCCTTTTGACTCGCCATATGCGAGCGAGCTTCAACAAAATTAAGCCTATGCACATTCAAGTGCACCTTTATACAATATAGAATAAAGGAAAGTTTATTAAATAAGATGTAGTCTATAAGGATATTCTTTTTGTTGTGTACAATTTATCATACATGAGGGAGAATGGAACTGATTAATGATTAGTTAATTAAACATGCTAATTAGCATTATTTATTTACAGCCTAAATTGCGGTTCAAAATGATACAATGTTACTACATACATAGAGTATTTCGTACTGTGACATTTACAGAAAGATTATACATTTACATAATATTTAGCAATTCACCATCCCAATGTTTTCAACACAATTATGCACGATCATGGCGAAATATTGTTTAGACAATTTAATATTGTAACATGATTTGGCGAAATATTGAAATGGCCATGCAGTGTCAATCATACTGAACACAAGTTTGAATTGGGTGCTCATCAAATTTCCAGCAACTGTCTATTCTATTTTGGTAGTTGCTGCATGGTATACTTTTGTAAAAATCGTCAGAATTGTGTAAAGTTACATGACAGCTTAGACGTTTTGGGAGCGCTCCATAAAAATTGAGTTTTTATTGATCGACCTTCAAATGATCTAACACCACGTCGATTCTGCTATTTCGCCACGTGTTAGTATAGGCTACACATGGACAATATGGAAAAGCTAAGCTGTTCGCTAAATACATATACAAAATGTGGAATATAGATGAACAAAATCATTAACATCAGATTTAATGCAGATATTATGCATTAATGCATTAATTAATAAAGTATGGGAACATATTTGGCTTGAATAAAACTTGAGAAAATGCTTTTTCTCATGCACATGTTCCAAATGAATAGAATGGAGTCCTAACTTAGTATGAACTTCAGAGTTGTAAATCTGGCCTGAAGTAGTGATTGCTCAACAAGTGCAGTGTGAACTGTGGCAATTGGGTATTTTTTTTATACTTTTTATTCATCTGTTTTGAAGAACATGAGCTTCACCTCCGAATACCTATAGTTCTATATTTGGGGTGGAGTGTCTTATGTACTACGTACATTGCTTTTTTGTAATGAATTTGGTTATAAACATAGATGTTTGTGGTTATTAAATGCAAAACAAATTTGTCATTTGAAATGTCTTTTGTTAACTGATATATAGTTTAAATTAATTGAAGAGGTCCAGCATCGCATACTCAGTGCAATGGACTACGATGAAAATGATCTGCCGAAGAATTTCTCCGTGGTCACTGGCACTCCAAGGCTGGCACCTGATGTTAACTCGGCGCCATTTTCAATGTCGGTCGACACAAAACCTGTGGACATCGGCAATCGTGTGGCTGCCACCCCTACACCATGCCACCACACCGAAGCACAGCTCACCTTCGAGGAAAAGAAGTTCCTACTGGCAGTGGAGAGGGGCGACCTTGCCACCGTTCGCAGGTAAAAACCACTTTAAAATTACTAAACACAGGTGTACTCATTTGCCATTTCTTGTAAATCAACTATGCTTTTAGTTGTAACAAGCGAGTCCGAGCAATGTGGTGTTTTTAGCGTCTAAATTGCTGAAAAGGTTTGTTTTACGTTCAGCTGTCAACGCTCAGTGAAAAAATAGCCATATTGCTTTTACAAGATGTAAAAAACGAAGTTCCGGTTTGACAGTTTGTTACATACAAAAGATTTTTATTGCGTGCTGCGTAGTGGCACCATGGTGGCACCCGGTCAAAATAACGTCGGAAATTAGTTTGAACCTGTACGACTTCTTCATTTCAAATGTTTTGGGATAAAGAAGTAATGAAAGTGTTGTACCGTACAGAAATATAATTAAACTTTTGTTGAACCAACATAACTTACAAAGTTATTACATATAAGCAGTGTGTTTTTTTACAAACTAAATGCAAGGTTTTAAAGGCAATGTGTTTAGGTTTTGTAGTACTACTCTAAAACTTGACACAATTTTAAAACTGACTAAGGCAAGTTATGAAATGTGATCTTTGTAAAAAATATATGCATTAGAAAATTATTAACGATTATTACTGATTTCATTTTTAAGGACTGAACCAATTCTTACTGTGAGTTTACAATTCACTGCAATGCACCAGTCTTGATCAGAATGGTTGAACCAAATATAGTGTCTTACATATGGCGCTTACAAAATAAGTAATAGTGGGGGTCGCTTAAAAAATGTGCAATGTCGGTTTCGTTTTGCTCGCTACAATATTTTTGGATGCATGCATTTGACTAGGATTTCGTTTTTGGAGGTAATGGCCGATGCATGAAGCTTTGAGCCACCTATGGAGCGCCGCCATCTGTGCACTCTCCCACCAACATGCGGCTCTACATGCTGGCACAAGGGCTGCCTCGTGTGTCAACCGCAGTTTTTGCATTTAAAAAAATGACAAAAGCTCGAGTTTAGTGTTTGCATGGAGTGATACAGTCGTTGTTGTGTCGTTTTTTGGTGATCGCCCGAGTGGTTCTAGTAGGCCTGTGTCGCTGAAACATTTTTACGACTTCCTTTAATAGCACTCATAACCCATGAATCCTGCAGGGTGTTTATTTTTATTGCAGATAAATGTCTACAGAATCATGCAGTATAACTATGATGTCATACGAACTTTAGATGTTTTGCCTCGAAATATATTACGCAATTTTTGTAAATGGAGCTGATAATGTGATTTTGGTGCAATGTAGGACACTGGAAAAGGCGAAGGAGACGGGATATATAAATATTAATTGTGTGGACCCCTTGGGAAGATCAGCACTGTTGATGGCGATCGATAATGAAAATCTGGAAATGGTGGAAATGTTGATTGAGAATCGTGTGGAAACAAAAGATGCACTTCTCCACGCCATCAGCGAGGAGTATGTGGAAGCTGTCGAGGTGCTTCTGGACCATGAGGAGCAGATACACAAACCATGCGAACCTCATGTGAGTTGAACGAAATTTACCAGTGGACATGCATGCATGTTTGTGTTTTTGCCTAAGTGTTGTATATGTAAACGTCATAGGAGTAAAAATATGAGGCAATATAGTAATGTTATTCCAACGCATTCTTTTCATAAAAGGAAATCCCATGAGAGATGATGAATGTTTTAAAATAGGATAAGAGTTTATGCTAATGTATAATTACTTGTAATTGTTAATTATATGGTTAAGTAAGGCATCACTATTTTAACACACAACAAGAAAATGGAGTGCTAAATGCAATTTCTTTGTGGTTTGAAAGTTCAAAAACGAACTTTGTTCAAAATTGAAGTGTAGAATATCTTGTACACCAAGTTCATAAACTTCTACTACTTTATTGCCCTTGCATTTTAGGTTCATTTTCAATACCATAAATTGAATTAAAATGCAAATATTGTTTGTTGAGACATAATCATGGAAGGAAGCCGCAAGGCATATGGCTGGCTATACTATAGTATTGAAGCAAATTATAGACAGAATACTTATTAGAAAGACTATACGTGTTTGCAATGTTTATTTACTGTCCTGGCATGAAGTTGGTAGGTCCGAGCATTGTATGCACTGTGTAATAAGCTGTTCACGTGCGAGCTGTGCTGCCAAACAGTTCGTTTCCCTCTTTGAATGTTGTTGGGGATTACTCAACTGAGCTTATTGGGTAAGGCGGCCATTTGCAACCATGCAAGTTTGTATATATGCTCAACATATTTCACAATTTTGAAAATTTGCCATAAATCAATAAACATTGCTTCACATGTACCTGTTTTATTTGTGGATGCCATCTTTGCAGGCTGTATACTATCAATGTGCAATGTTGATCTGCAAATGTATGCATGGGACCATTCATACAGGATGTGAAGCATTTATAGGAGCTATAGGGGTTATAGCCATGATTTTGTAATAGATTGTGACCTGAAATTGGTATATAGGAAAAACGATGTGATGTCACATTTCAAATTTTCACTGCATTTAAAAGCAATATCAGATATTTTGTAAACTATTACAATCATTTTGTAATTTTGGCCATTTTTTCAAATGGAAATAGCAATGTTAATATCCCAAGTAGATATACAATAATAAAACTTGTTATTTAATGAAAACAGAGCTATATGGATGTAATGGCACTAAGTTATTAAGCCTACCTACTACATGTATTTTAGTTTTTCATTAACCTGTATTGCATTTTGGGGCTCGCACAACATATTGGATGAGAATTAGAGCAGACTGGGAATATACTAGGCAGCAACTAGGTTTTAAACCTGATACAGAAGATTAATATTAAATTCGTTATAGGAAGTGTACACTATATATACTCGTATAATGCGTTCTGCATGTGTACATGACCCGATAGCATAAGGATTAAATTCGTTATAAGTGTTAGGTATATAATTTTAATCAATAGAATGTAACAGCTTCCGTTATCTAGAAAGGTAAAATTTTTCACTTACCAGTTAGACTTTCAGTGAGTTTCATTTACTTGCAAAAATTATAATTTGATACATTGAATTTTGCGTATGCAATGTGTATGCATGGCAAAAGTACACAAGATTAGCTCAGTGTAGTTTGTATCATATAATACACAAACAATATACATAGATATTGATATTATTTCAGAGCTGGGAGGCGATCGACCCTGATGCAGCGACTTTCACACCAGATATAACCCCGTTGATTCTAGCCGCTCACCGGGACAACTACGAGATCATCAAGCTGCTTTTGGACCGCGGTTCCACTCTTCCAGTGCCTCATGACGTTCGCTGTGGTTGCAACGAATGTGTTACCTCCAGAAGGGAGGACAGCCTCAGACATTCCAGGTCCCGTATCAACGCCTACAGGGCCCTGGCCAGCCCATCACTCATTGCCCTTTCCAGCAAGGACCCTATCCTGACGGCCTTCGAACTCAGTTGGGAACTTCAGAGGTTGAGCTTTTTGGAGCACGAGTTCAAAACCGAGTACCTAGTAAGGTTGTGCATATAAACGAGCGGATAAATAGACGGAGTGACGAAAAGCATCGCGTGCGATTTGCCCTTTCAGGAGTTGAGGAAGCAGTGCCAGGATTTCGGCACAGCACTTTTGGACCATACAAGGAGCTCTTACGAGTTAGAAATCCTCCTCAATCATGACCCAACGGGACCCGCCTTTGAACATGGCGAAAGAATGCACCTCAACCGTCTCAAGCTTGCTATTAAATATCGCCAGAAGAAGGTTGGTGGCCATTTATATTACTACGTACCTTTTTTCCCTGTTGATTGTGAACCGTGTTGGTGTACGTTTATACATATTTTATACACCAATTTTAGCTAGCGTTTTGACAGACTCTGGCAGCACACTTATAGATTGCTCTTAAATTCTGCGCATTTGGTCATTCTTTGGTACAAGTTGTGCAAAATTTAATTGATTTAGAGCAGGTAATTTTCCATGGTCTTAAGTGAAACAACATTTAAGAAAGTCTGCTAATTCCATGAGTGGGTAGTATTGGACATGTGTGTTGTTTAATCAATAACGTTATAAGAAGCAAAAGTCACAAAGCAGCTGCTTCAGGTCATTTTTCTGCGGCCACATACAATGTTATAGTTCTTTTCAGCAGCAGCATCATGAAAGAAATGTACCTTTCAGTGGTTCATCTACTGATTCATGACTCTTGCTCCGCCCTAGGCATTTAAGGTACTTATGTCATTATTATTGTATTTGGTCCATAGTTCGTGGCTCACAGTAACGTCCAGCAACTTCTGGCTTCCATTTGGTACGAAGGACTTCCGGGTTTTCGGAGGAAAAATATTGTCCTGCAGACGTTGCAGATCTTATGGATCGGGTTACTTTTCCCCTTTTACTCCATCATCTACATCTTTCTGCCACACAGCAAACTGGGCCAGACGTTACGCAAACCATTCATCAAATTTATCTGCCATTCTGCCTCCTACGTCACTTTTCTTTGTAAGTGTAATATTTCAATCGATATGAGTATTGTGGCTGGTTTTTATCACCGTATAGCTATTAGTGCAAATTTCGTAGACCATTATTAATGTGGGCCATATTGCATGGTAATTTTGCAAGATAGTCCCAGTGAAAAAGAAGAACGTTCAGAAAATTCATTATAAAACAAAATTTCAGATTATTTAGTAAAATAAAGCTCCAAATGATGTTTTACTTCGCGGGTGGAATGAATGCATAAATTGCTAAACTTTTTTGTAAAATGTTTTTCCTAATCTTTACGAATCCGAGTGAAATAGCCTCGATGTCACAGTTGTTTAGGCCGTTTTCTTGGAAACCTTAGTGTTTATAAATATTTTTGGGTTACCGATAACCCCCCTCCCCCCCCCCCCCACAAAATGAATTTGAAAAACCAGAGTGTGCATGAAACTTGTTTATGAACACAGCATTGCCTAACATAGAGTATATACTACAGAAACCTCAATCTTGGGAATAAATGTATGATCTACTGTGCTTTAATTACAAAATGGGCACGTTTAATGGCGAACTGTGCAGCACCATCTGTTAGCGATCATTAAAAAAGATGTACTCAATTTAAGTGTAGGTTAGATGATCCAAAACTGAATTGAATACTGCTTTTGAAGCGTGAAAATATTTGGATAGAACAACCATGCACTTTGTAGAAGACATAAGATGATATTTATTATGTGTGACAAAATAAAAATCGATACCGTTCCCTGATATAGAAGACTAGAACGCCATAAAATAAGTAGCTTTCTGTGAAGGGAGCACGTTTGATTGCTGATAATTGTAGTCTCTTGATATCGCGATTTTAGTCGTCCTGATCATCACTGTGGTTGGTTTAATGGCCGCCTTCCAATTGTGTACATCCTGCCATTGAATGCTAAATATATCGCTCCTATATGTTTCATTGTATCTTGCATACAAATATGGACATACATGTGCTCTTGATTTTGACTTGTATATTAAG
Organism: Glomeris marginata; assembly: GCA_034696005.1. NCBI lineage: Eukaryota > Metazoa > Arthropoda > Diplopoda > Glomerida > Glomeridae > Glomeris > Glomeris marginata. Next base: position 82,435 of record JAQFZQ010000008.1, on the reverse strand, counting down.
AAAATACTGGATAAAATATATGTGCACAGAAATACACTTTTTTTAAACAAAGTTTGATCAAAAATTATAATATTGCACAGAAAATGCTGTATTATGTAGATAAGCTGAGCACTTTACTTTGAAAGCCATGTGAAAATTGTCCCCTTGTGGTAAGATTCGCTGCAATTGCGTGCCCTTTTTGGTGTAATAATACGTGACCTGCACTATCATTGTAGCCAATTGGCAGCCTTTTGAAATCCGTCGCTATAGGCCCATTCACAAAAGAAGTTCTGCAAACTTCACAGGACTTCTTTGTGAATATAGTATTGTACCGAGTGACACTTTTCATGTGATATTCGACTTTTTATATAGGCAATCTCACAAAATCGGTGAAGTCACTGGAAATATATCACAGTTCCCCTTATTCTCTCCTCAACTTGTTTTGAATTGTAATAACTGTTCAAACTGCTTGTAAATGCAGCAAATGGAAATATTGCTGAAATGGGTTATACTAAACTCCAATTCGGAGCTTATTCAAAATTGAAAACCATGAATTGGACATGCATACATAAATGGTTTTGATTGATGACACATCCATCAAAATTTTAGACGTTTCCTATATATCATTATCTTTCTCAAGATTTGTGGCGATTATTTTCTGCTTGGAAAACTCGTAAAATGCAAGTTTTGCATGTTTAAAAAGCTTTTGCAGTTGCATAACCGCCATTGGTGGTATTTCTCTCCGAGGAATTTAATCGGTTGAGTGAAATATTATACGTAGTAGCTGCGGTCCTGCTGCTGGTCGTGTTTTCATTGCATCTCATTTGTGCTGCAATGGCAATTTTCAAGGGACTTTTTTCTTTCATTCTTTTTCTTTACATTCAGCTACACCCGTCGGCACCCAGCCTAAATGCGCCAAAATATTCGGTGCTCGTTTCAAAAATGATTGATTAAAGAAAGATTTGCTTGCATATTCACCATGCTAACCTCTGTGAAAAATCTACACCTTGATAAATTGCCAATGGCCCTAGGAGATTCGCAGCGTTGGGCCTTCTGAATAGTGCCTTTGATAAATTGCTTCGTGCCCAATAGTTACTAAGGGAATCGGAGACCTGCAAAAAGTAACATCTAATCTGTCCGTGCAATTCCTTATCCACATGCATACATCCAGGTATACATTGTGAAGGCTAGCGGTTTGCAGTTGAATATATTGTTCGCTGCATATTGGAAATGCAGCTAGTGCTGACAAATAAATGCATTTCCGTGTAACCATCAAGGTTTTTTTTTTCTATTCAAGTTCTGCTCATATTGGCGTCCCAGAGGATAGAAAGTTTGTTCTCCGATTGGGGTGCAAATCCGTTTTCAACAACAGTGGATGCAGTGAATTCCACCAATGGATCCACAGCACCAGAATTGCCGAAGTACGATATGTTGAACAATCGTGGTTCAATGCCTACATTCGTTGAATGGATGATATTCGCCTGGGTCATGGGTGAGTACATCTTTCTTTATATAATATTATTTTATATTATTTTATATTATGCTGTGTAATGTAGGGGTGCTCATAATCGAATCAGATCATTTGATGAGGCAATTATTTTAAAGGTGAATTGACAGCGTTTTAGTTGTGCTTTCAAATCATTATAAATGCTCTTTGGAACATCACAAATAAATTGCATTAACAGTCATTGTTTATGGAAATATTATAACAGCAGGAAGCTAGCTTTATTCATATGAGTAACATACTTATTACTCTTCTCCAGCACTAGCTGTCATGCAGACACTGGAGAGCATTTTAAATCATCGTTAATTTAATCAGTGTAATATGCACATTTATACATACCCTTCAAAAAATTGAGTAGGACTGTTTTGCATGTAATTTGGTAAGCAGTCGGTCGCCTCGCAATCATGTCGGAATGGATAGAGCAGCTGGAATAATCTTTTTCTGTCATATGTCTGGGTCGGAGGCATTGCAACTTATTGATGTCTCCCTGCGTTCGGAAAATGTCCTCCATGGGCAAGGGCCCTCAATCGTCACAGACCCCAGAGAAATCTCTGCCTCAAGTGTCCTATCCATTCGCGAAGACTGGTTTCTGTCTAGTATTGCGCCACCATGAATATATTTCAATCAAATGCACCCTCTTTAATGCAAAAATTCTCAAAAATACGGTATTGCATATTTGTTTTCAGATTGGTATTACATCGTTCCCGTTCAAGCTATAGTATTCCCAATATGATGTACAGTATAGTTACAATTTGCATTCCTAATATAAATACCTAACCAGGTTGTTTCCGTTTTTTATTGTTTTCCCCTACGAATTCCATGATATTGCTTATTTTTCTAAGCCTCTGTTGTCATCTCTAAACTAAAACTTGCATAAAACTTACAGGGTTTTTATGTTACCTTTTCTCATTACATATAGCATCATACTTGTTTTACCATTGTCATTTGTCAATAGGTAGATTCCTTGCATTTGTTTGATATTTTGTTGCTTTTTATTTAAATGTGCAACAGGTTTAATATGGGCGGAGATAAAGCCACTTTGGGAAGATGGATTTTATTCTTACATCAATGACATGTGGAATATCATAGATTTTATCACAAATTCCTTATATGTTGCTACAATTGCCCTGAGAGTGGTCGCATACTATCAGGTAAGGTTCTATGTATTGGATATAATGTAATGATACTTTATGTTGAGTGTTGTGTATGTCGTATATTTACTTGAAATCAGGTTAAAAAGGAATTGGCAGAAGGGAAAGATTCTGCCAAATTAGGCCGTGAGCAATGGGATGATTGGGACCCAATGCTGATATCAGAAGGTTTATTTTCAGCTGCTAATATTTTTAGGTAAAACATGCTCGTGAATTTGAGTGAAAAAAAAATGGTTGAAACTGATAAAATATGATTGCAGCTCGCTGAAACTGGTGTACATATTTTCTGTGAATCCGTATCTGGGACCTTTACAAATCTCCTTGGGAAGAATGGTCATCGATATAATTAAATTTTTCTTTGTTTACTCGCTCGTGCTGTTTGCATTCGCATGTGGAACAAACCAACTGCTGTGGTATTATGCTGATTTGGATAAAAGAAAATGCAACGAGGCCTTAAGAGATAGAGAAGAAACAAAAAGTGAATCTGATGCTTGTTATCGGTGGAGGAGGTTTGCCAAGTAAGTGAACGTGTCAAGGGTAATTTACACATTACACGTGTTGGAAAGTGTGATTTTAGGCTGAAATGTGTTTCTTGGAACGTTCACAAAATATATATTGCTGGGGGAACCATCCTTGTTGAGTTAGACAATTCCTATTACGATTTTTAAAATGAAATTTACTATAGGACTAGGCCTGCTGAATATTCGATTTTCCTCCTTGCAAGAATTTGATAAATGTGCCATTGATCTTCTCAAGCTACTGAAAATCTATGCCATTGCTTTTTGATTTCAGCAATGTTTTTATCGAGCACAAGATGGCGTTCAAATTTATAGCTTCATTTATTACTATCTAGACCCTCCAATTCCACTCTGCCTGCATTTTCTCCCAACCCATGTGATATGTCTCTTAAATCATAAATATTCTAAAAACTGGTATGGGATATTAAATTTATTAGAATACATGGATGGATAAATACAATGTATTCATAATTCTTATGATACTTCTCTTTACTTCACATTGTGATTGGAATATTATTTTGATAAATATATCTTTTAGGGGACTTGCATTTTGTATAGCTGAATTTAATTTCATTCATTTCACTTTTAAATTAACTGATAAACGATTGTTATATTTTAAGGGACAAACGTGCCACTTCATTTTGGACAATCATTAAATATTCAAATAGTGAACCATACGAATAATTTTGCCACAAAAGCTAAGCAATGTAGATCATTATATTCCCTGAATAACTTGGGGAACATTCTGAGTTTTATTTCGGGGCACGAATATTGATAATCCTTGAAAGCGTGCATTGTATATGTGAATTAGTATTCTGCAGACGTTTGTGATGTTCGTGTTGTATATCTCACAAGAATTCCATTATTTTCAGCCTGTTTGAATCGACTCAAACACTTTTTTGGGCCGCTTTTGGATTGGTGGATTTGAATAATTTCGAGTTAACTGGTATAAAAAGCTACACTCGTTTCTGGGGACTTTTGATGTTCGGATCATACAGCGTCATCAATGTAGTAGTTCTTCTCAACCTTCTGATCGCCATGATGAATCACTCCTATCAACTAATATCGGTATAGTGCAAACATTATTTATAATGCTTTTAATGATTTTATGAATTTCCATACGTTTGCAATAATCCTGTAATTCTAAATTCATCTATACATATTTTGTTTAATGTAACTAATCTATCTCCATTCTTAATTATTACATTTTGTAACCACTTCCATATGTTTCATTGTACCAATTTTCAGGAGAGGACCGATACTGAATGGAAATTTGCACGTAGTAAACTGTGGATGAGTTACTTCGAAGAAGGAGGAACAGTTCCACCTCCATTCAACATTATTCCCACTCCGAAAACGGTGTACTATTTGTGCCGTTGGTTCGGCAGGAAAATTTGTGGCCGGTCAAGAGCAGCGAAAAAGGAGTTTATCCGAACCATCAGAGTAACTGCGCTAATTTTTTCTTTGCCTGCCAACATTATTTATCTTCTCGATATTTCGGGTTTGTAAAGGCTTTCAACTAGCACGTGTATTGTTTTGTGTCTCAGAAAAAAGCCAGACAGGCCAGCGAGAGAGATTTCAGATACCAAGTTAGTTTGTCAAGTTCTTATTTGTAGAAATCCCAAGCAGATATTAGAATAGCTAGTTCTGCGAACGGGAATTGCTACTCCATTTTTGCATTAATTTAATTGACCTATTTCACCGAAGCTCCGCCCATGCTGAAAGCTGCAAAATGGCGGTTGTCGGTAGGATAGCTAAGCATGTGCTTCAGCTTTTACTGAGTTATTCCCATAAAAATAATAACATTTAATAACTTTGATGGGAAAGTTGAATAGTATTCAAGGTTGTTAACTCTAAATATCGGATTTTAATTGTATTTTGAGTAAGTTGTCCACCGACGACCGCCATTTTGCCACTCCACAGCAGCCAATCGAAGCCGTCGTGAAATAGGTCAATTAGTGACAGCAGCTGTATATGGTCTTTAAGAGTACAATAGTATTCCATTGCTAGGACCTGTAATATAATTATAGATGCTTTGCTGTATAGTGAAATCAACAGATAATTGAATAAGTAATGATGAAATTTCAGTAATGCACAATTATAATTGGACATAATAAGATGGCTACTAATATTATCTTTCAATTTCCAACTTCAAATAAAAATACACACTGAAAAGGAATAGCACTTCTAGTTCAACTTTCGATAATACATTATACTAAACTCCCCTCCCAATGGCCGTGTCTTAAAACTTTGCCATTTTCTTTTTGTAAGCAAATATGGGATTTTTTTGCTATCGTCTAGAGCATGATGCGCAACTTAGTTCGACGATACATCACTCAAGAACAAAGAAAAGCCGATAACCAAGGAGTGACGGAAGATGACGTGAACGAAATTAAACAAGACATCTCTTCATTCCGCTATGAATTGATAGAGATATTGAAGAACAGTGGCATGAACACTTCGTTCGCTCAGGATCAGCCTCAAGGTTTGTGGATCCAAACTCACTTATTGCAGTTCGTTAGTCTCGCACTTCCGGCTTTGTAGTGACAATCCTCTTCGTCTTTACAGTACAACTACTAATATTTGCTTTGACAATTGAATTACGTTTAATGCTGTCATCGAGTTCTGTGCTGTTGATTGCATGGAAGAGAGCAACTCGAACCTCGAGTTAGTGTGCGCAATATATACCTATAGCTGGATTAATCGCTGCTGAGCTAGGATCTTAACTGTTAAAAGCAATACCCTGTAGCTATTTTGGTTGCAGAAACATGCAAATGATGCGAGCGAGCAAATTGGGCTTTAAGCTCGTTTTTTTTGTTTTTTGTTTTCCTTCTTTAGAGTAAGTAATGGAGTTGATTGCACTATCGTCTCCATATATCCTAAAATTGTTTCTCTGCCTCAATGTTTCACCTCAATGTGAATGTTTATCATGATTGGTCACGCAGTTCCATATAACTGTTTATTGCATTGTAACTACACTTGCAAATTGTAATTCAAATTGCTCTTTCTGCTGTGACATTGGGACATTGCAGGCCCTGGAGGCAAGAAAGGTCGTCAGAGAGAAAGGCGCTTGATGAAAGGGTTTAAAATCGTGCCTGCTGCTGAAGGATTTCCTACTGGTGATGCTGCTTTGGCCCTTGGAGCTGCTGGCGAGATGGCAATGGGACTAGGTCCTGGTTCAAGTCTCCCACTATCTGCAAGCTTGGTGCATTCGCCGTCGCCTATTGGCCGCTTGCGAAGAGCAGCCAAACTGGCCAACACCAAACAACCGTCCAGTACATCTTCACGAAGAAGATGGGGTACATTGGTGGATGCAGCCAAAAGTGTGCGACATACCCTGGGTAGAAGCATCAGCCAGGACTCGTTTGGCAGCCAGTGCAGCCTCAGTTTCCAGGGTGTTGGTGGAGGGCCAGGAGCAGCTGGGGTAGCATTCTCCTCCACGGATGCTAGTGGTGGATCTTTGTCTCTTACCAGTCTCCCCGCTGGTTCAACATCCATAGAGAGTACCAGCAGGCCTTCTGGCACCTTGAGGAGCAGGTTCGCCTTCATGCATCATGCTGCAGCCAAATTGCGATCACCTAGTTTTGAAGAGTCGAAAAGGAGCGCAAAAGCTAGGAGGAACCTTTACGGTGGCAAGATTCACACAGGGTCGTTGAAAAATTTCGAGAAACGGAGTGCGTGTTCACCAGTGTTCTCGTCTCAGAGGACGTCAGCAGGGAAGATAGTGCACAAGGCCGAGCCGGTCTCGACCACATCAGGGACAGTCTCCCCTAGAGTGGTGGCTGCACCTCACGAACACAGACTTAGGAGGTTGAGGCTTTTCAGGTATAACCATCACCGGCACACGCCTCCAGAAAAGGAACCATCACCTCCTCCGCAGCCTAAGCCCAGCAGCCCCAGTCAGCAGAACTCTCAGTCTGGGTCTTTTGAAACTCACAAGGTGTATCAACGTTCGCCGATGACCTTGAGACCAGACCTAGGTGCTGCTTTAACCCCTATCCCTAGTCAACCTAGTTCTAGTGCCAGAAGTTCTCCGGAGGGAACTCCGCCAGCATCACCTGCTAGAACAGATACCACATATAGTGGTGACTATCTTGGGGTGGAAAGTAGTTCTGTGTATGCTGTGTCCGGTCTGTCCGGTCAACAGACAAATGTCGCTGCATCCAAACCGTCCAATGGCTCGGCGATTTTATCCAAGCTGCCAGGTATCCAGCCAATTGGCAAGCATGTTCCTGGAGGTTGGCTCTAGTCCATATGCTGTAACGAAGGCGATGTGCGCATATCGCCGTTTTAGGGAAATCAATTATTATTGTGTGATTGACGGGTAAAAGGTCATAGGTCACCCTTTATAAATTTTGCAGTGTAAATCCTACATTTCAAACAAATTAAAAGTCCGTCACAACATCACAGTATAAACGAATCTCAAGCTGGCTAAATGAATATTCTGGATGTGACAGATTGTGATTTGAGGAAATGCAAAATTCAATTAACCTGTATAATCAATATTGATTTGTATACTCTTGCAATGTTTGCCACATTAATGGACTGCAGAGGATTTATGTCAGAACAATACAATTGCTTTAAATTAATAAATGTATATATAGATTATTGGAAAACATGCCCGCAAACAATAATGAAATATTCTGTCAATAAAGTCGGAAATTTATGACTTGTGACCTTTTACATTGCTCGCACTCAAGTATTGATCGAAGTGCCGAAAACTGTTAGTTTATAGAACACGTTTAGTAGAGCTGTGCAGGCTTCTTATAGCACATTGATCATTTCACTTTCATGGTATCTCCGATACATAGCCTGTTCTTGAAATCAAAAAATTCGATTTATATATATTGTCCTGTATATTGTATCCTTCCTAAGTGAATGAGTGCATCATCCCATTATGCCTGTATATATTTTTGGTTTTGTGATATACCTTTTGAGTGACAAGATTTTTGTCTAATAAGTTAGATGCACACCATGGCATAAATAAACTGACCCATGTGAATGGAAGTTAAATAAAAACGTTTGTTTGAAGGTCACAAATTTATACAATATACCAACACAATTTTCATGTATTGATATAAACAACAGTTTCTGGCGAGGGTCATACATATGAAATTATGGAAAGTAGTTTGTGGCATTGAATAGGAAGTGCCGACAAGTAGGAAGTTATAGATGAGCTTTAAAATGTGTTAATTGAATTTACAGGGAGACCCTTATTTCACTTTCAACTGATTTCTAACTTTGCAACCGTTTGAGATATACATACAGAGGTCGCAACTAGAGTTGACCATCAAATTAACCCACCTCCTGCTAAACTCGACCGGGTCCATCCCATGGGAATGGGGATATTCAGGTTTGGTGCAAGGTGCAATCGGGGATTTTAATTTCCCCGTGTTGATTGCGTCACCAAACCTGAAAGTCCCCATTCGCATGGGATGGACCTGGTCAAGTTTAGCAGGAGGTGGGTTAATTTGATGGTCAACTCTAGTTGCGACCTCTGTAGGTGGTCAGTTCCAATTGGAAAGACATACATATTTTGAGTCATGGTTAAGTTGAGTTCTTATCCATGACATTTCGCATGACAGATAAATATCATTGCACGTTATGAATTGCACCCAAGTATTTTTTATTCATTTTGCAAAACAAGGTAGTATGTATATTCCCAACGCTCTACCTGTGGACCCCCTTCAACAAAAAAGGGCATTGCGGCTGTTAGAGCGTTGGGACTATTTGTATACATAAGAATGTGACTCGCAACACAATCACAACAGCATATCGGTTAACACCCATGACTATAGCGTGCTTTTGGAATTCTTGCAATAAATTGGAAACAATACATAGGTGACTTTACATGCTGTCCTCCATGGTGCGAACCCAATGGTGTGGCTTGACTGCATCACACATTGCTTTCGGACATGCGCTAGCACTATACAAGCACTTCAGTGATTAAATACTTGCAGGATGCTTAATCTAATGTCCGGAAAATTGCGGAATGTGTCCCACCCTATGTATTTCGGCTCGTTATACAACTTTCCAATTGGAAATGACCACCTATCTCTAACGGTTGCAAAGCTAGAATTCGGTTGAACGTGAAATAAGGATCTCCCTGTAAATTCAAGTAATACTACATTGTAAAGCGTAACTACTGTCCTTCCAATGAAAGATTGAGCCAGGATGTTGGCAAGGACCGGTTTTGAAGGGGTGCACGGTTGCAGTTTGTTGCAACACTAGCAGCTGTCATTTCCAGTCATAGCCTGCGCGCCTGCAACCTCGTGCACCTCTTCAAAACTGGTCCTTGGCACCGTCTAGCTGGCTCAATCTTTCTTTGGAAGGCCAGTATATATCTTTCTATTCCTATTTCACCGCGAAAACATCCTTCAATATTTTGATGTGGCTTGTTTTTCATCCACCGGGTATAATTTTTGTTGCTATTAGAACTTTTAAAGATGGAGCAATGGTTTCATTATGATTATTACATAACATTATCAAAATAGTGTATATATTTACAATACATGCTATTTTTCAATCTGAATGTGGGTTACGTAACCACTCGCAATGACACCTAATTTTTCTACCAATGAATCACAAGAGGCACAGTTCATATCATGCAATGAATGTTGCTGACATGCACAATAGCAATAAGGGACATATTTCTGAAAGTCTTGCCCGCATACATTTCTACAAACTTTGGATCTTTCTTATTCAGGTTTGAAATTCATATGCTAATTGGCTATGCTGGCAGTTCATTATCATTCCTTTTGCAAGACGTACGCAGCAAGTATACTGAGACTAAATTTATATACAATTGCAATGCTCTACTTTAAGACTTGCTCAACAGCTGATCTACACATTGACAGCTTTGTATTCCACGTTTGGGTGCTGAATGGAAGCTTCTCTTATTTGTAAATGTATTGTGAATTCACAATAAATTGACGAATAATGTCGAAGCTAATAAATACATGCATGTTATGAACATACTGCAAACAGTCATCTTCATATTTTATACAGGGTGTCCGGAAAGTCTGGTCTTTTTTCTTTGGTTAAAAATAGGAAAAAAAGACCAGACTTTCCGGACACCCTGTATACTTGATTATAGTTTAATTTCTTATAACATTGAAAAGAATGTTTATATAGTGTATTAATTGCAAGCTAGACATTTATTTGGCGTTTCTGAGTTCCATGAGTAATTGGCTCTTATAGAATGGTACTTTTCTAAGGACGTTTGAGCTCAGAATAGTTGTTGGTATAAAAAGAGCTAAAGTGTGAACATGTTTACAACATGTTGCTAAGTTCAGTTATAAAGTGTGTTGCCAGCTTGCAGTTGAATACAATGCTTTCATACAATGCATGAGCACATTATTAACCCTCTTGGAAGCCGTGGTTTTTGTAAGAATTATTTCCATTCCCTTCACCATATACAGTACTATATTGCAAAATGTTGAAGGATTTGAAAGAAATTTGACAGAACCTATACATCAATTACTACAATACATGGGCAATATGAATGCGTTTAAAGATCATGTTGTCCTTTGTATAGCTAGGACACTTCCAATTTCATCTCATACTGATGTCCTACTTTTCAACCATTCCAAAGTTGGTTTTTCATGGTGATCTTGTCTGCCTGTATTGTTTATTTCTTGAATTTAAAGGATATAATTTGATCATTTTTTTGTAATTGTGCTAAAATAATGTGATCCTTAAAAAAGTCAGCATAATTGTTAACAATGAAAATATTCAGGTTAGTATGTCATTGTTCCGCGCGAACGAAGAAAATACATAAATCCAGATTGTGCATATGCTTTAGCAATTGCCTTAAGTGTTGTTTAATGTGCAAGCACTGATTCCTTTGTCAGATTTGTAATTTTTTTTAGTGGGGGAGGGACCTAGCTGATGACTCAAAGGGTATTAAACAAAGCCTACTGCGCAGCTCAACTATTTCTCCATCTTTAAATAGCAAGTTGTGAGTGTGAGCTTTATTCCTTTCCATACGATCCACTCGTGCCATGAAAAAGTACGAATTAATCCTTCACTCGTTTGTTACTTTTGATTGATGAACATGGCTATTTATCATAGGTAAATCCTCTTGCATGATTTACGCACTTACCTTAACTTTTAGCAAATGTGAAACTTTACTAATAGCATGCCATTGGAAATTGCCATAATCTACTTATAACAAGTCTCGCAAAAGTCAACTGCATGAGTATTGTTATATTCGTGCGAGTACATTTTCATGCAGAACATAAGTATTTCACTCATTCTGTAATTTACATATATTTTAATACCTTGGAATGTAACTTATGCACATACAGTATAATGTTATCAATTATTGCGATGCTCATTATTTGAATGAAAACGTTTGTTCATACCAATTATAATTACTTATGTTCATTTTAAATCCATTTTCATGTGCGATTTCTCTCCATGCAGCATCTGTATATTGGTCATATGGTCATACTTCATATCCCAATATATTTATTATGCTATAAGTTCACCAGACCAAGTAATAACGAATCATTTTATTGACATTTACTAATTGCGGGTTGTGTAATCTCATTCTGGTTAGATGCTTTTAATGATGACATACAATATGCTGAACGACGGTATCTTTAAAGTTGTTCAACGTTGACTGAGCAAATGACATATATGCCATGTAATATAATCGATAGATTTGTTCATAATTATTATATCCAAGTTATACATAAACGAAAAACGGTTATTGTAGAATTTTTATGCGACAACGAGCCTTATACGTATGTTACATATATTCTACAATGGTGATATAGCAACATGTGTAAACTTCGCCATATTAAAGTTTATGCACTTATTGTCATTTTATTTTCTAATAGAAACACTATAGATTTTAGTCGAACAGTATATTTCCATCTGGCAATTTTCCAATTGGGACGTAAACTGATGGGTTTCACACACATAACCTATTTATATTAATTGGATTACTGCATGAAATTATAATGAAGTGCCATAAATGTAGTTGGCCTGCTTCAAAATGGATATTCGAAAAAGCAATGCAATATCAGCTATGCATATATACAGTGATTCGGAATTGTCTTCGGAAGAGACAAAGTTCATGCTGTTCGTTGAAAGAGGAGACGTTGTTTCCTTGAGAAGGTAAATATAACATCAAATATCATGTTGCATATGTATACAGTAGATTTTATTGTTCATTCTAAATATACAGTTATATAATACGATATTGTATTTAGATATTTGTCTGTGACCGAAAGAAGAAATTTGAACGTGGATTGTGTCGATCATCTTGGTAGATCAGCTTTACTGATTGCTATTGAAAATGAAAATTATGAAGTGCTTCAGGTTTTATTGGATGGAGGAGTATCTGCGAAAGATTCGCTATTGCATGCAATCAAAGAGGAATTTGTGGAAGGTGTTGAATTGCTGCTCGACTATGAGGACAAAGTTCATATCAGTGGACAACCACACGTAAGCAATGTCTTTTCATCTTATTTGCTGCATGTTCAATTTATAAGCACTACATGAATACTTTCCTCCACATCAGATAAAGTTTGATACGCCCTATTTTTTTCTTCATTTTTTTCCCCATTTCTGCAAATGTCCCTTTGCTCACGATGAATGAGCATGAATACTTAATCCATCAGTTATTGCTCACCTTCACCCCTGTTCAAAGAAAAACTTAATTTTTCTCTCTGGCACTTGTAATTGTATTAAAATACTAGATTGAGCAATTGCCTTTTGGTTATAAACTATGCTATAGGGAGTGACTTTTATTTTAATTAAAGTTGAAATTAAGTAAAACGAGCGAGGCCCTGACAATTACACGCGATCCTGGAGCGTTCTTTTTCTGTCATACGTGTTTGGTGTCATTGGATAATTGGAATTACTCAACAACACTTGAACATCTGTGGTCGAATATCTTTAATTAAGGTGGAAGATCGCATATTACAGCACCACCTGCTGACACTAAGATCCCATTTGGTTTCTAATAACCATGCAATCGCTTGAAAGATTAATCTCCGCAGCCGTTCCTTAATTGGAGCCATCCTAGTGGTTTCCCTCAGAATGTTTACAAAGTGTCATGAAACTGTCACTACATAAGCCACGAATAACAATTCTCACATTTTGGAGGGTGGTAGAAACGTAATATTAGGTATACATATATCTAAAAGTATTTGGTTAATTTTAGAGTTGGGAGGTGACTGATGCAGAGGCAACAACGTTCACTCCAGATATTACTCCATTGATCCTTGCAGCACATCAAAACAATTACGAAATTATAAAGCTGCTTCTGGATCGTGGATTTACTCTTCCAGTGCCTCATGACGTTCGGTGCGGTTGCAATTTGTGTGTGGCATCCAAGCTGCAGGACAGCCTCAGACACTCCAGGTCCCGTATCAACGCCTACAGGGCACTGGCCAGCCCATCACTCATTGCCCTTTCCAGCAAGGACCCCATTCTAACTACTTTCGAGCTGAGCTCGGAGCTTAGGAGACTTGCTAGAGTCGAGCATGAATTTAGTCTCGATTACAAGGTGTATAGTATTTTACCTGTTTGTTGATTTGTTCAAGATTTGTTACAGATTTATAAGTACTGCTTCTTGCATATATAGGACTTGCGGATTCAGGTTCAGGATTTTGCAACAAAGCTTCTTGGTTACGCAAGGAATAGCCTTGAATTGAAAACTTTGTTGAATTACGATCGTGAAAATCTTATCTGTGAGAATAACCACAGTCAGTTGCATCTCTGGCGCCTTAGACTTGCCATAAATTACAAGCAGAAATCTGTAAGTAAGACCTATATATAGGTCTGTGATTTAATTAACTCTGCAACCTAACAATTAAGGGTTGAATCACAAAACAATTTCACTACTGTCTTTCATGGGGAATCATTGTTGGACAGTTATAAGAAGGTTGAGTGAGATTCATACCACCATTGATGTTGATAATATTGGAGTTTCAATGAGTTTTTCACATGATGATGCATCGATCATGTTACTTACTTATAACTTTTATTTGTAGTTTGTGGCACATGCAAATGTTCAACATCTTCTTGCCACCATTTGGTACGAAGGCGTGCCAGGATTTCAGAGGAAAAGTGCTACCCGTCAACTGTTTACTGTATTGAAAATTGGAGCCTTATTCCCATTTTACTCGTTCGCTCACATATTTTCCCCTGCAAGTCAATACGGACAATTTGCAACCCGGCCATTTGTGAAATTTGTCATTCATTCAGCATCTTATATCTTCTTCCTCCGTACGAACATACTGTATATTTACATTTCACTAATGTTATAGCTATAGTCATATATCTATACATATTTTCGCAGTTCTTCTATGTTTAGCATCTCAACGTTTTGAAAGCTATATGCTGGAGCTTATGGGAAGCAACTATTTAAATCAGAGCGAAAGAGGGTCTTTCCCAGGATTTGTCGAAGTAATGATTATATTCTGGGTCCTAGGTATTCATGACAGGGATCTTTTATATTATCTGGCATTTAAAATAATATCTTTACAATTTTCAGGACTTGTTTGGACCGAGATTAAAGAACTGTGGGAATTCGGTCTGCAGACATACATTAGTGATATGTGGAATATTATTGATTTCGTCACCAATATTTTTTACCTCAATTGGATCGGCTTGAGGGCAGCGTCAATTTACCTGGTAAAATAGTTATACTTTTTTCTTCATTATAATTTTTAAAATGCAATTTTTGTTTATGCTAGCGTATATAACAATTGTTATGTTTCCTATTGTTGGGTTACTTTTATGTTTATATAACTGTAATTCAATAGGGTCTAAAAATAATTTATAATGCAAAAAATGATAATTTGTTGTGTAAATATTTGCATTTTGTAGGTTAGCATGGAGCTAAATAAAGGATTGGATCCATATTATCCTAGGGAGTATTGGCATGAATTTGACCCTATGCTACTGTCTGAAGGAATGTTTGGAGCAGCTATGATTTTTAGGTTTGTATTTTAATAATTTGTTTTTTATACTAAAAGCTGTACGAGTTTTTGTCAGATCCAACAATTATTGCTTAGAAACCTTAAATGATCTGATTACAATATTTCATCGTAGCTAGCTTAAGTGATAGAACTCCTCGTGCATTTCATTCTATGTATAAACTGTATGTACATATACAAATGACATTCCTTACCGCTTGTATATTTTTCCATTGAACAAACGCGTTATTTTGAAAGACGTGTTGTAAGTGTATACGCTATATACCTATACAATAAATATAATATTCTTCATAACCTAACAAAACCGATTTCATTATTTTCAGTTTCCTGAAGCTTGTGCATGTGTTTTCTGTGAATCCAAACATGGGTCCTCTGCAAATCTCATTGGGAAGGATGGTCCTCGATATCCTCAAGTTTTTCTTTGTTTTCATTTTGGTTCTTTTTGCATTTGCTTGTGGCATGAATCACTTATTGTGGTATTATGCTGATCAGGAAAAAGATAAATGTTATGCACGTTACGTACATTTTCCTGATTGGCTGAAAGAAAGCAATGCGTGCCATCGATGGCGCAGATTTTCAAAGTATAGTATGAGTATAGTATTTCTATGAATATAGAATATAGACGGTAAACAGGAAAGTGATCGGCACAGAATCATAAAAATCCTAATATCGATTTGCAAATTCTGGCCACGGTAGGCAAAATGGCGTCTGCAATGACATTGTGATGTCTTCATCCTTTGTTCTCCAAATATGATACAATGCATGTGAACCTATTTAAATCTTTATCTGTGACTATAGGCTCATTGCAATAATTACCATTTAACATTGTTATACAAGAAATTATAACTTTCTGAGGTGCTGATCATTAATCTTGTTTACTCTAAGTACCATTCCAGAAAAGCCTATATGAAATATATGGCATTTATTTATTGTAGTTTGTGGGAATCATCGCAGAGTTTATTTTGGGCAAGTTTCGGTCTTGTAGAATTGATAAATTTTGACCTGGGGTCATCCAAAGAGTTCACTCGTTTCTGGGGATTATTACTATTTGGATGTTATGGCGTGATCAACATTGTTGTTCTGCTCAATATGTTAATTGCAATGATGAGCAATTCATACCAGTTGATTGCAGTAAGTTCAATTTTTCATTGATACATTATTATAGTTTTCAATACTATATAATACGATTTATTGTACATAGGAACGCTCGGATATGGAATGGAAGTATTCCAGGAGTAAATTATGGATGAGTTATTTCGAAAAGGGAGCAACTGTTCCTACACCATTCAATATCATTCCTACACCTAAAACTCTCAAAAAGATATTTTGTTGCCGAGAAATGCCTGAGAGAGACTCGGTGAAGGTAAAATACATGTTAAATTAGTAACAGAGATTGAAGTATTCATTATATGTGGGGTGTGCTTCAATTTTGTTAACTTCTTCAGATGCAATCCAGAACTGATCTCAACCAACAGTACGATGTAACTTTTCTGATATTGTGGTAATATGTTTCTTTAGTTTTCAAATAAGTCTGATCTGTCGCTTGGCACTATATTTTCTATACAGGCTGTCATGAAGAGAATAATACATCGTTACGTTACTTTCATGCAAAGACAAGCTGAAAAGAACAAAGCTGGAGTTGATGAAGATGATGTGCGTGAGATAAAACAACGCGTTTCCACATTTCGTTACGAACTTGTTGAACTTTTGAAAATCAGTGGAATGGATGTTGGCAATTGTGATTTACCAGAAAAAGATGGTAACTATTTGTCTAAGGATAACAGCAATATGATGTCACACAATAAGGTACAAAATGAAACTTCACAATGTTTTTAGTAATGCATGTTGACATCAAAAGTCATTTTAAAAAGGACTTTGAGATCAACCTAATTTCCTTCCTGTATATAATATGAAAGGATATCCCTTGTGGCAGTGGACAATAAGATCAGAATCTTACTAGGAATTCCTTAAGTAAAAAAGGCTAGGAGAATTACTTCATATGCAGTGATCTGAAACCGGAAATTTACATTTTAATTTGTTATATACAATAAAATTTTACTTTGTAACATTGAAATTATCTTGACATTCTGTTTTAATGGATGCTTGCAAAAGTTGTAAATACATACATGTGAATAAGACAAATCAATGGTCCCAATTACCTTATGGTGTGACAAAATCTTATTATTGAATGAAGAAGCTAGAGTTGGAAATTGAAATGGACTAAATTATTATTGCAGCTACGAGCCGTAAAGACAGAATCCGTGAAAGACGTTTGTTGACAGGTTTCAACTTCAAACCTGTGGAAACCTTCAGGCAATACTCTGAATCTGAAGATGAATTGCAAGTTCCTGCCACTTCTATAAAGAAAGGTTGGAGTGATGTGATGGCCGCTTTTCGTGCCAAAAGGGATCTTATTGGCCGCAAAGAGACAAGTTTGCAACGAAGGCAATCGTTTGTGAGAAAAAAGTAAAGCCAAGTATAAAAATGCCATGAAAATGATATAAAAAAGTGTATATGAAATGTATTTTTTATTTATTTTTTTTTATTTGCAGAAGTACATCCGAAGATAAAAAGGCTGTTGCATCACGGAGCACGCCTGCTGAGTGAAAATTAAAAAGATGAATCTCCATAATGCGTTTATGATGAAATACAGGATAAACGCTTGAAAAGTTATCGCCTACAGTTGAAACTTATCTGCAGTTTTAACAAGATTAATAGAAATAAAAGGCTATATAAGATGGGAACTCATTGAACTTGACATAAATTTCCACTATAAACATAAATATTAATTTAGAAGTCAGCTAAATTATAATATTTGTCATGAACTGCTGGTTTATACAAATTGAGAAATGTGCTGATGACATTTAATTATATTTTTATTGAAAAAATTGTTTTTAATTGCTACATGTTATATATGCAGAGTCCTATATAGTGCAAACGCTACATCTGATTGGTTATTTCATTCTTATGAATTACACTATTAATTATGAGAAATTAAATTAAGTTTTTTTTTTCTGGATGTATGTTTATGCACAAATCTCGTTTCAACGATCACGAAGATGGCGGCTGCTTCATGCGTCACCGCCACAGATCTTGCGCATGCGCGCAGCGCATCAAATACGTTCTCCGCAATTGGCTTGCCACTCCTTTCCTGATGCAGGAAGAACGATTAGAGTTATTACGAGCGACGGGTAAGCAGAGTACTGCATGAGCACAAGAGCCGAGTATGAATTGGATAACAATTCCAGCTTTATCGTTCTGATTTTACCATTTTAATCACATTTATAGTTGATACTCGACTTTAGAGGACCATCGTTGTTTGTTGTTTTGCAACGGCAACCATAGCTAGTGCAACTTTCAACTGCGGCCGGTGAAGTTTTTACAAGTTCTACAGCTGGCTCCTCATTTTATTCGAACTGCCAAACTACAACCAGAGAAATGGAGGATATTTTTCACTGGTGCCGAGAAGGAAATGCCATTCAAGTTCGGGTGTGGTTGGATGACACAGAACATGACATGAACCAAGGGTAAATTGTATTTTTCGAATATGATTTAGGCCTAAACATGTAGAATTGCCCGCATATTAATTGAAGGAATTAATTAATTGTTTATTAATGCTGTTTATGTTCCTAATTTTTGATTGGTAATTTGCTGGTGGGTATATATGTTAAATGGGATATTTAATGTCCCACTCATTTCGGATGGCTATTTTAGCCGCGCCCAAAAAACCGAAAACCACTCTGCGTTTCCTAAAATGGACTTGACAAATCATTCCGCTTTGACCTACATGAAAACCAAGTGAGCCCACGTACAAGGTATTCAGACAGGTTTTGTGGAAAATATCTGAAAATTAATACGATGGAATTGATTAAGAAATAACATCCAATTAAAAAACTTCAATTTAACTTCAATTAAATATAATTAATAGACTTATTATAATTAATCAACGCTTTATTTCAGGTTTGCACAAGGAAAATACTGTATACATATAAAAATCATTAACAAATTGTTATATGAAATACAAAACAAATCAACCCTTCTGTAAAAGAATTACTGTATTTTCACATGTTTTGAATTAGTGGGCTGTTGGAAAATTATATCGGAATATGCAATATTATTTCCCAAGTTTTGGTAATTTTGCATGCTTTCAAACGTTGGATGCAAAATTAAGATATGCCCCAATAATTATGAACATTCACTGATTACTGTATTTATTTATTTTTTTAAACAGTGATGACCATGGCTTCAGTCCTCTTCACTGGGCATCAAAGGAAGGCAAATCCAACATCGTTGAAATGCTCATTTATAGAGGTGCAAGAATCAATGCGCTGAACCGCGGAGATGACACCGCGCTGCATTTGGCTTCTGCGCATGGACATCGAGACATAGTTAACATGGTCTGCTTCTCTTGTTTTAAAAACATCTATGACTTATCTTTTCTTATTATCACTTAATAATTATTTATGATTTATTTCTTTAAATGCAACTTTCTAGCTGCTGCGCTGCAAAGCGGACATCAATGCCGTTAACGAACACGGCAATACACCGTTGCATTATGCTTGCTTTTGGGGATATCAAGCAATTGCAGAGGTAATTAAGTAAAAACAAATGTGGGTGAATTAGAAACACAATTGACTGTTATTTTCAACTTTTCAACAATAAAAAAATAGGATCTCATCAATGAAGGATCATTGGTATCGGTGTCAAATCGAAATGGCGAAACTCCTCTTGACAAATGTAAAGGGGAAATGGCAAGGAAACTACATGGTAATTATATGGTTCTATAAATTTGAATTTTGTAATGAAAGAATATTTGTAATTGACATGTGGTGTATTTCTCGATATCAACATGAAGAAATTGCGGTTCAACTGGGACAAGATATGAAGAGAGTAAACTACAAGGACAGCAGTTGGATGGGAACCAAAACTAGAAGCCGTAAATATTATTATTCTATATTGGTATAGAAATTTGTTAGATTGTTTTGGTTGAATTTATTGTGTTTAATTATTTAGGTGATGCAACTTTGTCTCGCCATTCGGGTATCAACATCCAAGAGCTCAATTTACCAGTGAAGGTGGCTGTTACACCATCTGGTGAAGTAAGAAAATTAGTTTCTTGCATATTATGAATGGATGCCCTATACTTTTTTACATGTTTTAAAAGTAACTTGGATGAATTCATTGCAGACTTTGCGAGGAACTTGGCAGGGAAATAACATAGTGGCCAAAATTTTGAACGTCCGCGAATGTACTCGGAGGATTGCGCGGGATTTCAACGATGAATACCCACGTTTGAGAATATTCTCACATCCAAATGTGCTTCCAGTAGTTGGATGCTGCAATGCACCACCAAATCTTGTAGTTATAAACCAACTAATGCCTTATGGATCGTTGTATTCTGTGCTTCATGAAGGAGCAGGCATGTATATTTTATCCCAAAGTGTGCATATTAATTTTAAAGCAAACTGTGTGTGATTAATGGTTTGATTTTCTTTTAAACTAGGACTTGTAGTTGATATCGCCCAGGCGTTGAAATTTGCAATTGATATTGCCAGAGGAATGGCTTTTCTTCATACTCTAGAACCTCTAATTCCTAGATTTTATCTTGGAAGCAAACATGTCATGGTAATCAATGCTCACATTGAAAATATTGTTGCTGATGGTGGAGTAAAATTGTTTTATTGGTTGTTTATACAAGATTGATGATGACTTGACTGCAAAAATAAATATGGCAGACAGCAAATTTTCCTTTCAAGAAAAGGGCAAGTTTTACAGTCCGCAATGGATGGCTCCGGAAGGTTGGTTGGGGATTTTGAAAAATGTTAATGAAGGAATTAAAAGGTAATCTTTTTATTAAGTTACAATATTTATGTATGTTAGCACTACAAAAGAGACAAGATGATATAAATGCAAAAGCTGCTGATATGTGGAGCTTTGCAATCCTATTCTGGGAATTGCACAGCCGTGAAGTGCCGTTTTCTGATCTTTCTCCAATGGAAGCAGGGATGAAGGTGATTAAATGATGCAAGTTTCCTGTTACCCTCCTTGATTCTTGTTATTCAAGTTTTATTTGTTGCAGATTGCTTTGGAAGGCTTGAGGATATCCATCTCGCCTGGAATTTCCACCCACACGAGTAAATTAATACGAATATGTATGAATGAAGATCCAGGGAAAAGACCTACATTTGATATGATTCTGCCTATATTGGAAAAAATGAAACATTGAATTATAATTTTAATCCCCTCATATAATGCCAAATTCGATGCATTTTGAAACCTGGGTAAATGCAGCAAAAAATCTCCCAAAATTTCTACCTGAAGAAATGTTGGGACAAAACATATTTGTATTATAATTTGCGGTCATATACATCATCTTCATTTTGTATTAATACATTAAGCTCAAACTAAAGTTCAATATTCATTTTATGTAACATGTTAATTGATGTGTTCTATAACTTTTCTATTTTTATTTTAATGTATATAACCAGCGAAGCCAAAAGATATGTATGTAGTTTTTATTGATAATTTGGTTGTGGAAAGTGTCTCAAGGAATAAGTTTTCTGCTGCAATTTTTGAGCAATGATCTACATTAGGACTAACTATATAAACTATTTTACAAATTAAAGAGACAATCATACATGGCAAGATTTATGCAATATTTTGTATGTGCAAGTTTATATATGAAAGTGCCATTTCATCTACGAATCAAAATGTTTAGTGTTGAATGCAAAATAGATATATACAAGTTCATTGTTAAAAATGGTGCTTGGAATGTCCATTTATATGTAAAAAATGGGAAGATATTTATATTTTGTAGTCTAATACATTTGCTTTTGCATAATATATAAGGTGCCAAATTCTAATGTCGCCTTGGTGTACTCCCTGCTTCTAATTGTGCAAAATATAGACATGTAGAATTAGAGTTCAGCTGATATGCATTTAAAAATTCATATTGAGAGAATAAAAAATATCATATTTGTCTAATGAAATTTTCATTAATTTTTTAATATTTAAAAATGTAATACTATAATTGATGTGGAAAAATTGTAAAGCTGACGTGTAAAAATCACTAAAATGGAGAAATCAGGGTATATTTAAATAATGGATAGTTGGGCCCTATGCCTGACATATTGTATTTTATTGCAAGATTAATATTAAAACGTTTTCCACTCTGGATATGTACAGGTTTGAAAAGTAGTACAGCGGTCGTACACTAGATGGCAGCACTGTGATCAGAAATTGCGATGATGAGGAGCGCTACCTAGCGGTAAATTCTAAAGTTTCTGCCGAATAACGAATATCGTGTGTGGTGTGCGGGCATGTTCTGTTCTACGTGAAACATGTCATTCAAATCGCTAAAACTTGATGACTGGCTTCTCAATCAACTCCCAGTAATAGGTAAACTCGTTTATTGAATCAGTCTTTGTTTTCTGTCTTGAATGTGTGGGCTTTTATCTCTATATTACAGGCGTGAAAAAACCAACTGAAGTACAGTTGCAATGTATCCCAGAAATTCTAAAAGGTCGAGATTGTATCGGTTGTGATAAAACTGGCAGTGGGAAAACACTTGCATTTGCACTACCAATCCTTCAAGAACTCAGTCAAGATCCTTATGGAATATTTGCCCTTATCATAACTCCAACTAGGGAATTGGCATTCCAAGTATATCCAACAATAAATGATTTATTTCATGTAGTATTTATAATTAAATAACAACAAATGTACGTTTTCAGATTGCAGATCAATTCAAAGTTTTGGGGAAACCTCTAGGTTTCAAGGACTGTATAATCGTTGGTGGCATGGACATGCTTTATCAAGGAATTGCTCTTGCTGGAAAACCACACATTGTTATTGGAACTCCTGGACGTCTTGCAGATCATTTGCAAAATACAGATACCTTCAATCTGAAGAAAATCAGGTTTTTAGTCTTGGACGAGGCAGATAGACTTTTGGAAGGCAGTTACAGCGAACATGTAATTGCACATTGGACACTGTTAACATTATAACATGCATGGTATTATATGTGTAACGATTTTCTTATTATTTGCAGTTAAAGATAATCTTTCAAAATGTGAACACCAAAAGGCAGACTCTGCTTTTTAGTGCTACCATCACAGACACACTGAAAGAGTTGCAAACTATTGCCATGAATAAGCCATTTTTCTGGGCTTCTGATTCAACCACAGCCACTGTTGAGAAACTTGATCAACGTTATGTCCTTGTCCCGGTTGCAATGAAAGACGTTTATCTGGTTAAAGTTATAAGTACATACATGAAAAATGTTCCCAAGGCACAAGTTATGATCTTTACTGACACCTGCAAGTAAGCATTTCAACAATTTCTCATTGTTTACATTGAGAAACTGAAATTTTATTGACAAGTATTTTGATAATTTCACAGGAGTTGTGCAGTTCTCACCATGATGTTCAGAAAACTGGAGTTACGCTGCTTGTCACTGCATGGTATTGCCACCCAAAAACTAAGAATTTCAGCTTTAAGAAAGTTCAAGTCATCGTATTATAAAATACTTATATCTACCGATGTTGGAAGCAGAGGTTTGTTTACATTTCCAGATTCACAATTGGAGATATAAAGTGCATATTTATTATTTTACTTGTATTTTAAGGATTGGACATGCCAGCAGTGAATCTGGTTGTGAACCATAATGTACCATCCAATCCAAAGGACTACGTTCATCGGGTTGGTCGTACCGCAAGAGCCGGAAGAGGAGGAGTTGCCATCACATTTGTTACACCACATGACATTCAGCTTTTACAAGCAATAGAGGACCTGATTAAAACTAAACTTAAAGAGCATCCTACAGATGGTATGAATATATAGATCATTTTTGGAATGTTTTTATGTTGAATCAATTGGGGTTGTGATATTTTACAGACACCGAGACTGCGCCATTAGTGAAGAAAGTTATGTTTGCTAAACGTAAAGCTGAATTGAAATTGGAGAAAATCGATTTTGAAGAAAAGAGGAGACTATATAGACAAAAGAAATATCTAGAACAAGGAAAGGACCCGGTAGAAGAAGAAAAAAAATATCAGAAACGACGCGAAGCAAGACTAAAAGCAATCAACAGGGTTGATTTTATTTCTGGAAAGAAGCAACAAAGAAATACAAAACTAAAAACGGCAACAAAACCTAAAACAAAAATGACAAAAAAACTGAAACGAAACGTAAAGTGATTAAATAAATATTTTGGAAATTATTTTATTGTGTGTGTGATTATTGCGAATCTGAACCTTTGACCTCGTCGAACTGGCTCTATGACTCAGACTGCAGCTTGCCGAATTTGCATATTGCTTCATTGCTGCTCAAGCTGAAGTTCCTGACCACAGTTGTTCCTGTTCCTGACGCTTGCAAAGAGTGAGGATGGTTTCATCAAGGTTTCATCGTTGTGAATGGAAGTTGGATTCCTCAAAATATAATGCCTAAATCTGGCATTTCTATGGAATTCTGGGGCACAATAGACAAAGGTAACCAGTTGCAACTTTTAAGACTTAATTTTACAGACATTTTGAGTGGAATGTGTTCATGCTTTCCTTTGTGAATCGACTAACCTACACATATTGAATATGTTTAGAATATGTTTCACATTTTGAGAAAACATATTTCACATATACAATTAACGAAATTATGTTCGTTACTTTGTGAGTTTGGTGTTCATTATCTCGGCTATTTACATATTTGTGTGGCTTATAGCACAGGCTTATAGCAATTATATAACATGAATATATACGAATGTATTCCGAATGGTAAAACTTTGATAATGCATAGTATAATAATCAACATCGCAATATACCACGTTCACAGCAATTGAAAATTATAATGAAACTTTGATCTAAAACAATGCTGCTGTTAACAAAAAAATTTTTTATACGTTGATATAGTCAGTTTAAATTGGAATGTAAGCATCATTGTTTCGAGGCAGATCATTGATGTGTACTTCTTCCTGGTCTTTAAATTGACATTGGCATTGGCCAATACTTCCTTTCAACCGAGCCCAAAACACCTTTTGGGCATCCACATCATCCGACCATTCCAGATATGTTCTGTTTGATATCAAATGTCGAAGAACTTTGGGAAGTATTTTCACATCCAAAGGTCCTAACTTGATGATGGTCAAAACATCTCGGCTGTCCTCGAACAGTTTGTGCTGTGCCATCTGCAGTTCCCACTGACACCATTGGCTTTGAATGAATTTGTCGGATAGTATGAAAATAGACCGGTGGCTGCCATCTATGCAGTCTATGATGTTGTTCATGATGGGCTCACCGACTTCGAAGTCTCTCTCATGGACACACAGATGCAGGTTGGGTTTGTCGTTTTCCATTTTGGGTATCAGGTATCTCAGAACCCAATCGCGGTCATCAGAGCAGTATGACACAAACGCGTCGTATCGATACACCTGGGTATCTGCGTCATGGAATCGCTTCCTCCACTTCGCACGCATCAGATGCAGAATGTAGATGACTTTCCATCTATGCAAGTACACCACTGAGCCCACTGCAGCCACAGTAATTGACACCATTGCTAATGGGAGCAACACCTTCAGACAAAAAAAACAAACAAACAAATAATATTCCATGTTAGAATTTGAACAGATGTGATGATCAGGAATTGCGCATATAGATTATTATATTGCTTTTATTTATAATCATAACAAGTTGGTGTTTAGCTACCATCTCTTTCTGAACCCATGTTACGTTGTTTCCCAATTAATTATTATAATCCATAAATTTCTGCATTGAATCCTCAGTAAAGTTTCAATGACCACTACTTCCGGATACCTTTCAAAACCAAGTAACCCTTAAATTAGAACAATGTCAAAATTGAAGTGAATTAAACTAAATATATAAATGTGGCAGGTATTTGAACACAGCTCGGCAACAGAATGCACTCCATCAAAAATATCGAACAAAATATGGACAAACCTTCAACCATTTATTAAATTTCCAAATTCCTTTCTGATTTACTCACAACTATAATTCGTGGATATTAGCATTCTATTGCCGAGAACTCTCTATTTTTATGAAAATAATATAGTTTTACAAACTTTGAGCAGCCAATTGAAGTAATAGGGTAAACACAGTTCATCATTTCTCAGGTCGACTCCCATGATGTCTTGTCCAATTTGATTATTAGGAAATGCACATTGATATGGTGACGTTTCACTTTGGTCTAGAGTTGTGCTAGTGTTCAGCATCCAGTTTTGGAATGAAATTAATGAACAAATTGAGCAGTCAAAGTTGTTTCCAGCAAGGGCCAAGGATTGAAATTGATCAAAGTCTTGAAGCATTACTGGGTCAATGTCATTTATGATGTTATTGGTCAGGTTGACTGTACCAAATGGGCCTATGAACCTCCGCTGATGCCACGGCTTTAAAGAGTTTCCACTAAGGTCCAGGAACTTGATGACACTGTTGTTACTTGTAGAAATAACATGGTCCAAATCCGTAATTTGATTCCCTGACAAGTCCAATGTTTCCAATTGAGGCATAACCGATGGGAACTGGTAGATTTGAGCACCTACTAGTCTACTCCCAGATATTTTGAGTGTTTTCAAATTGGGGATATTGCCTAAACTGGACATAATTAGATCATCGTTGCTGAAGTCATTGTCAGAAATATCCAAATGCACTAAACTGGTCAATGATTGCAGGGAGTTTTGTGGAATCTCCTCAAGGGATGTATTCCTCATATGCAGTTCTTCCAGGCTAGTCAGTGTCTGAATGTACGACCATGGCTTGTTGAATTTCATATGAGAAATAGATAAGCTTTTGAGATGTTTGGTATTTGGTAGGAAACCGAAAAAACTGGATTCATTTACAGGGGTCTTTTGGCCATCCAGATACAGAGTCTTCAAATTTGGAAGTGCCCCTTGAGGGATTGGCAATGTTTGCAACTTGTTCCTACCTAGACCAAGTACTTGCAGGTTAACGAGTCCATCCCATGCATTTGGGTCAATAAAACTGATACTGCATCCAGAGAAATCTAGGATTTGCAGGGTAGGGATGTAAGGTATATCACTTTTATCAATTTTTTCAAAGCCATTATTAGGGAAAGCGATACTTATAACTCTTCGGTTAGCCAAAAATTGAAATGCTTCATTGGGAATAGCCTTGAATACAGTCTGGATAGTTAAAGCTATACTGTATACTGTTCCATTAAACTCCTGCAGCCAAATGTGATCCAGGTAATTTAAAACCAGTGTCAGGAGATCTGTTTTTAAAAGGTCATTGAAGTTGAATTCGAAGTCGAAATTGTCACCAGGAGTTAGTAATTCCGTTATCATTTCAGTGCGAATTAAGCACCGTGTCACACTGACATTGGTATTCTTTGTCCTGATATGATCAAATGCTGATGCCATGCATTCTCTGTCGAAACCGGTTAGGCCTACGGTGATATCTGTACTAAATTCAAAGAGCACATCTAGGAGTTGTATTGCCATCAGTGGCAAGAATACGAACGGGTTTAAACTGTATTTATTGGCTGTTTTCATCATATAGTCATCTTCATCCGTTAGCTTGTTGACTCTTGCACTGGTAATCTTCAAACAACTGGTGGTGTCATTGACATTCAATGGTTCTATACTTTGTAATGTGTCCGTCACTCGAATTCCAGTTGTACCATTGGGTAAGAATGGTAATGCTTTTTCTGCAATGGCATACACTGAGCACTCAATGTTCAATTTGTAATTGGTGTCCAATGATGCAAAACAGTAAGTTAGAGTATCCCTCTTTGCATTTCCAGTTCCACTATGCCACCAGTTGCACGAGCTGTCACATTGTAGTCTCTGTAGTCCAATTATCCAGAAGAATATTCCAAAGAGCAGTGAAGTTGGCAGCATGTTTACTGATCAAGTCTTTCTGCACGGCTGTTTTTCTGCAAATATAATGATCGTCTGGAACTTAATTTCTGGTGATGGGTGCATGCAAGGACGCACTGAACTTTTCGGTGAAATGCTTCAAGATAACACTTTGATATTTATGGTATCCCGGGTGGATTGCATCTTTCATATCGCCACAGGAGCAGAAGAGTACACGGCTTTTCTTCAATTGGCTGCATAATATTTGCCAGTGCACCAAGTACTTGCACTCTTTTATATCGTTGCTTAGATCCGGAGTGAATACGTCATGTAGGCGGATGTCGCGATTTTTATTATATGTGAAAGCATTTGCCAGTCTGACACATCCTGTGCCTTTGCCAACAGTTGATGCCAGAGTTTAGACTACGCATATATTTTCATTGTTCCACACCCCATGCTTGCATTTAAATGCACCCCGAAAACTTTCATTTTGTGTACACACACATATCCAAGGGTTAGCGTCCGAGAACAAACATATTATGCGACAAACGTCAAGCGAAATTTAAATCGCTTCTTGGAATTATGGTTGGATTTTCCGAGAATAATTTAAACCCTTCAGTAATAAAAAAAATACAATCATTGCATTTTATTATTTATTATACTGAAAAACGTACATTGCACGTGCAGATTTCAGATTCTGGTAAATTATTCAGTAACTATAAATAGGATCTAATTAAACAGTAAATGAACAATGACCAGATTTTTTGGATTTCATTTTAATTATCATATGTAAAGAAAATATAGTGCTAATATGAAATCTATAATGAAATAATTTATTCATATTTTGACATGTATGTTTTATGAATCAATGAAGTAATTATCAATTTATGAATGATGTATAATCAAATTTCCTTTTGTGTCGAATAACTGCATGATGCACACACTTATTCACGGTGGAATAAATTTTGAAAATCTTCTCTCTTCGCTGAATTTGGCAGGAATTCAAATCGAAATACAATAAGTTGACATTGAATTCACCTGTGCTATTACGCTTTAGAGAGGTTTGTTTTTTTCCTCCCTTTGCAATATGTTAGCTATGTTTGGGGGTCTTCAAAAATCAAGTGACCGGAAAATGACTAATCTCCAGCTATGAAGAGAAAAAAAAATGATGTGCAAAATAAATAATTGATGAGATATATTGGCAGTTGTAACTAGTTATACTAATCTTACAAATTAGCTAAATAAATAAAGATTGGTTAAAATTGATCTTATATCCAATGCATTTCAGCACAAATCTTGTGTACAATGTGCACTTCATGTTTGTGTGTATACATATTTATTTGCTTTATATGGAAATGGTGGGATTAATAACTGTTAGTTCCCAGACATGCAATGTTTGCCTCACGATCACATGCAAGAACTGTGTAGTAGTTTCCTGGAAACGTGGAAATGACATTGACGAAATTATGTATGTATTAGTTATACTATATGTGTGCACGTGATATGTATGTAACTTATCCGTCTCTGCACAAGGAAGTGTAAATTAAGTGATAAGTGGA
This sequence comes from Glomeris marginata, assembly GCA_034696005.1. Lineage (NCBI taxonomy): Eukaryota > Metazoa > Arthropoda > Diplopoda > Glomerida > Glomeridae > Glomeris > Glomeris marginata. The sequence goes on along the minus strand of JAQFZQ010000008.1, from coordinate 52,947 downwards.
AAAAAGTTTCTTTAAACATTGGTATAATATAGCAATACTGTCACGTGATTGACGAATTAGAGCGCAAATTTTTCACGTTTAAATTTTCACGATTTTTACTTATTACGGGTCACCGAGCTTTAAATGAGCTCATTGTTTTCGTTATGGCCGTGTGCATTTTCAGTGAGTGCTCCACATGATATACTGAATATATACACTTCAACGAGCTTTCTGGAGAAAAAGATGCAATGTTTGTGCTATATAGTGTATTAATGAATAATATATGCATGGTTGAGTCTGGCTACATAGAAAATGCGCATTAATTAACAAACTTGCCGTCAACCAGTACAAGGAACATTCGGAATGGCTCCATTTCTAGATAAATTTAAACTTGGTTAAATCTTGCATGCATGATACAATAACTTTTTTTTTTAACTTAGGAAACTGTGCAAAAACATTGTTTCCCAGTTTTTCATAATATACTTCCCCTTCTAGTGTCTCAGTGGGGCCATTTTCAGCACCCTCATAAAACCTGGAGGCCTTCCTGTAGACGCCCTTAAAAACCCCCCTACAAAAAAAGCAAAACAACAAACCCACTGAAGTATTTAGGTTGCTATGTACATGTGGATGTGAATTCCATTTTGCAGTATGTATTCCAGTATAATACCAACTCTTAATTTTCCTAATCACAATTTCTGCTGTGAGTTTGATACAGATTTGCATGCAGTTGTAATAATTGATACGCATTTACTGAGTGAATTCAATGAAAATTCTTAAAAGTATTCTTCAGGCTTACAGCTCTCTAAAATAAAAGCACTCTTCCTTTCTAACAAAAGATTTAGTAATTAGCATCCCAGTCGTGAATTTGTTTTGTTGCTGCCTGTTACCGATTTCTTGTTGATCTTTTTATTCTCTTATTTACTAACATAGACCCTACATAATTACCCATCTAGCTTTTAAAGTAAATAAACAATTTTAGGTACAGTTCAGGCAGTTTATGCAGTAATTTTGTTGGAGCTTTGCTGCAATGCTTGGGCGTTGGTTTTAATGACTTTTCCTGCTATAGTCTAGGTATGTACATCCCCTCTGAGGCCATTGAGTCCAGCCCAAGCACCGCTCCTTGTTTTCCCTGGAAGTTCATTTACTGACATCATCATCTAATAATTAATTAAATGTTATATTGTATAAACTAAAGACATTGCAATTACATGCAAAATAGAAGATCATATTCTTATAGTATTTGGCGACTAAAACAACTTATGGCTTTCATTATCAATGCGTGATTTTAATTACTTATGCAATAAGTTTTGCAAGATACTGTAACAGAAGGCTAATGCAGTATGTTTCATATAATATTACGATTTTGTGGAATTTTATGATTGAAAAGTGAATCTTTGTAGCAATAATATGCACTGCTTTTCTGTGGACAGCACACCTTCCATATTATATGACCCTATACCTGAAACTGAGGTTTTTGATTTTGGCTGCTACACAATAGCTACAGAATTTGACACTGCAGTATGTACAGATTATATTGTATTTAATTGCCCTATTTGTAGCCATTATCAATGCTACAAACAATCCTCAACGGATGTGTACATTCAGAATATACAATTGCATTACAGTACATCTGTTGTTTTGTGCACTTATACAGGTGTCTGGTGCTTATGTACATAAAACTAATGATGGGAAGTTTTTAGAAAGTTGAGTCTGCATTGGTATGACTTGGGTGGTGATGCAGTTGAAAAGCCCTACAGCAGCGGAATAACATGAAGGCGATTGCCGCTAATTTGAGAAGCACTGGGTATATAATTGCTGAGCAAATTGCCGGTGCAGTACAGGTCCTTGTGCGGGGACAGGGCTGATTGGAGGGCCGTGCCCTTTGCGAAAGGAAACCGTCCCTTAAATCTTGGCACATGCTATACCAATGCACTCATGATCATTATTACAAATTGTCCAGTCAAAAAGCGCCATCCAGTCCAATGCGTTAATATTGGTTCATGCACAAGTTATTTATTTTGCTTTGAACTTCCCGCAAGAAATAACAAATTGTTTGGGCCTTCAAAGATTTTCTCAGAAACCACGGATGCCCTTATTTCTAAGTCAAAGCCGAAATATTATTTTAGGTAATTTCTGTGGCATAAGAACTAAACAAACCGCACATGCAACATGTAATTGTTTCAAATAACAGCGCATTACTCTTCTTGGAAAAAATGATTGCAACTAACTTTTTGACTGTGCCCTACTGAAACCTATACTTTACATTGCAAATTCGAACGATGTACACACAGTTCGCCAATAGAACGCGGAGGGGCGCCACTTGGTGGTTTAAGTTTTTAGGATGAGGACGTTTACAAGTGGCCAGCGAGAGAGTTGTCCTATAGTAATAATATTAGTCAAAGGTTCAACAAAGTGCAGTGCACATAAACGTGATTTGGTTGAGTGTGGAGGCCATTCGGTTAGTGTTTTGCTGCAGGGCCAGTTGGATGGATGCTCGCATACTGTAGCGGGGATTACAGATTATTAGAGGGGGACTCCCCGTTGGCAAAAACTCATTTGTCAACTCGCAGGCGACCTGCTGATTGTGCAGAATGGTCGCATAACCGACTCACTTCCGCCGCTGTCACGAGTTGAATATTAAAAGTACACCTCGAAAAATTTGCAAAGGGGCACCCAGGTCCCGACCTTTACTTTACATACACAACCCAACTTACAATACGCATATAAATGTGTCTCCAACCGTTATTAATATCCAGACAACAACCCTGAATGTGGGAAAGTAAATGCAAGAATTAATTCAAAACCATTGTATAAATGCATCCCTATTCTGTGTACAAATTAGCTACGTATAACATATATACAATATTTAAATGTTCCTACCAGAAAACGTTATAATTTTATTATTGTTTTTATTTGATTGAGCTATTGCTCTGCAGCATGTTGCTGTTAAATTTGGGCACTTGCAAAGTGGTCCATGTTTTAGAGAGGTCATTGTATAGACACGGACCAAATGACATTTATAGTAAGCTATAACTTACTGCCAGGGAATTGCACATTATCCACTGCTCAAAAGTAATAAACCGCTTTTATGAACTTCTTCGCAGGTTTTTTGAAATACAAATCACCTCTATGCTGTTCCTATGCCTATTGTTTAACATTCAAACTCATTTTGAACACATGCATACTGAAAACTTTATAAATTCTAATTAAGAATTGTAATGGTGTTCATGTGCTGTATTGTCTAGCATGTTTCCCGCTAATTTGAGGTGGTGCCTGAGAGCAAGTAGCTAAATAGGTAAAAGTGGTCCATGACCTTCTGCGGGCAGCCCCACACATTTACAAGACCTTTAATTACAGTAATAACCCCAAGTAGTAAAATATTTTTAGTTTCTAGGAATTCACCCTTATGGGCAAATAGTGCCAGAGTCGTAAACGGGTGGTGGTTGTGAAGGTGAGACTTTAACGCTAAAAGATGGTCCTAAATTTGTTTCTCGACATGCATTATTATTACATTTTTTACCCACAGGAATTTATCACACGTTCCAAGGCACCAATAGACATTAGCCTACATTTATAGTTCACCTTTAAACCTCGAACAGCATTGCACCAGGATTGGGAAAATGAAAATAACTCTAGGCAATGCATAATGATAGTTTACACATGCCGATTTGATTGTGTAATATTTATGCAACTGAAACTCGGATCAGGAGAATGCAGATAACTAAGAATAAAATAGTTTTTTTTTACCAAACTTCGATCGCTTTTAATTGTGTTAAAGGTGAACTGACACGGTTTTGTAAGGTCCCATGCCATTAAAACTGTACATTTTGAACGTTAAATTAGAACTATGAGTTCCATTAAAATAATTGTTTGAAAATTATTGAAGGAGTTATTTAAATTCAAAGAGGGAAACTTTAACCGCACGCCATTGGCTAACCGGCGACTACGGGTTGGGCCAGGTGGCTTCAGCCAATGAGGCCAAGTTGGGCATGACGTCATTGTTGTTTCCGCCAATGACAGCATACTATAAGTATTATGATTGACGTTCCGGTGGCCGCTGGTGGCCGATTTTATTAAGCTTCGGATATTTTTACAAAAATTAAAAATCGACGAAAAAGTTTGAACAAAATTAGGCAATGTGCTGATAAACGGTGTGATCGCATGGAAATATTTTCCACCGATTTGGTATTGAAAACTTTACCCTGTCAGTTCACCTTTAAAATACATTTTAATAAATCTTGCTGCTTACAAAAAAGAACATTTCATGCGATTCAAACGTAACCCAAACTGTCTTTATTATAGTTATTTTAATAAATCAGATAAATTTAAATATATTTATTGTAATCTTATACAGAAATTAACTATATTAAATACGACAAAAATAGACTGAAATTTTTGTTATTAGCCGTTTCTTGAAATTTCAACTGGCAGTGCATTAACTACAGAACTATGCTATTATTTTCCTGCTATTAAGGATATCCTTTTATGCGTATGTATTTCCTTTCCATCGTACTTTGTGACTTATCCTCCGATTGTTGATAAGCTTGGTTTTTCCATATTTTTATGGAAAACAAACTTTTAAAGGAAGTGTTACTTCAACGTTTGTGGCATATACCCTTACATAAATTACACATAGGGTACATGCACTGTATGTGCACTTGGGTTAAGTTTCACTGCACAACAGCAAAGGGATTGACCATGTCGTTGTAAAGGGTTTCTCCATTTAAAAAGCTGAAGAAATTGGCCCAAAAAATGGCTCTTTTTTCCGGGCTTTTTTTACTGGCATGGTGCTTGTTGGCTGTGGTTTGTGTGGACGCTTCGCGGTGGGCCAAATTTCGGTTCAACAACCCGGCATTTGGGGGTGATTTCGACTGGAGATGACGACGGTCCGGCGAATACGTGCCATATTTCGCAGCTCCATAATAATTGCAGCGCTTGGTGGCCAAACCCAGACGTCGCCTGCACAAAATTGTCGGTGATGACGCTTGGGAGTGTCCTTATGTGGTCGGTACCAGAGGGCACTACAACAAAGTTGTATAGTTTCTTCTGCGAATTCGATTCAGTCGAAAATGGCTGCCGTCTTATTATTTATAGACGCAACACAAGGAAATGCAACCATATTTCCATTGCTCTATAACATACAATCAACAAAGGAAAAGTGAAAAATGAGTTATGGAAATAAATATCAATTCCGAACCATGTGAAAGTAGAATATCAATTGAGATCAACATATACAGCAATCCCTCATTATCCATTTTGACACCATTGGAATATAACAATGCTGCCTGTTCATCGTTGATTTCAATATTGTATAGCATCAGCAACCGTTTAATATTGGCGTTCCAGATACATATTATTGGGTACATGCATATCAAATTTAGAGCTGGAGTTGAGACACTGGATTTGTGTTGTCTTTGACCTTGCAAGCATATTCTATAATCCGTCTAAAGTTGCACATTACTGATCAGAATTCCAAGTCTTGCAATGACTTCAGAAGTCCTGAATTAGTGAATAATGAATTCCAGCCAAGATGCACTTTATCAATTATAGTTTGCTCATTTATATCATACTTTTCCAAAACTGAAGGAGTCTGCAATAATTAAATTTTGCTTTTGGAATTGATAAAGTATAGCCTACATGTTGGCTGGAATTCATTATTCACTAATTCAGGACTTCAGAAGTCATTCCAGATATATCTGGCAATTCAATATGACTTCTGGTGATGTTGCAATACTCCTTGTAATATTCCTCCAAATATGTTGCAAATATTAATTTGTTTAAACTGAACAGGAAAACTGCAGTTTGTTCAATTTAATGGTGGTTTTTGAGAAAACTTCTGCAGAAATCCATCATCAAATTGAACAAACTATGTATACTTTGTAAGAAACTGGGATTTTTCTGTAAGTGCTATACTAAGCAGAAAGTTTGTTGATGTTAGGGGCCCGATGTTAGATCTGCAATGATGTCTGCATAAAAATATAATTACTGTACAAAGTATCCTATATAGAAGGATATGCATTCCTACTACTGCAGATTTAGAAAAACTGAATTGTATTAAACCAAGATAAAACTAAAGGCAAATGCAGGGATTACATGAACTTTTGAAAGGCATCACTTGAGCAATTTGTCAGTCTGATCGGTTAGAAATCGCAATTGCCCCTACACCTGGCAGTGCCATGAATTCAAAATGGCCGCTGAAGAGAGGGTGAGCTTTATAGAAGTGCGATGTTTTCTCAGCAGGGGGCCCCCACCTCTAGAATGCCCTTCACGTACAATCTGTGTGCGTTTATAGGTCTATTATTGTTGCTGGAAGTTCAGCAGAGAGTCGAGAATTTATTGCTCCTTAAAATGCGTCAAATAACAGCAAACTTATAATTGTGTTGCTTTGGGGACAGCATGATGAGGCAGCTTTCACCCCATTTCTGATTTGCAATTTCAAAAATCGGAGAAATTAACTCGTTGCATTATTCCAAATCCGGCATATGCAAAAGAGTTGCAAACCGCCCTCACCTTGCCTTTCTCGCGATCAAAATCACTTAACTCCCCCCTCCACCCCCTCTCTCCTCCTTCAGACTCCCCGTCCCGTATTTAAGATTGTCAACAGGTGGTCGGAGTCAAGAGGAGCACTGGGGTCACATGACTTCGAGAGAATCTGAAGGGACATTGCGGAGCTGGACACCAGCATCTTTTGCAACATCACTATAGCAATACAAGAAATAAAATATAAATGCTTTTTGATATAGCAACACCCAAAAGACCATTGAATGTGAATGACTTAAAACAGATTTCGGACCAAGCTAGCTGACTATAATTGCAATGTTAGGCAGGGTTAGGTGCAAATTTCCATATTGGTATAGTTCCCTCATATAAACTGCAGTTATTCCCTGTAAAGTTAGGCTCTTGCACATATTTTTCTTACATAAAAAACAAAACGATTTGCATTTCAGTTAAATATTGCGTGGGAACACTTTTACCATGCTCTAATTAAATGAAGGCTATTTTAAAAAAGGTTAAGTTGACCCCACCATCTTGATTACTCGTTCCCATGACGTTATTTTCATTGAAATATACGATGCTGATAAGTTTTAAATGTTTGGTGAAGTTGTTTGTAAGAAAACCAGACTGGTATAAATGGAACACTCTTCGGAGCTTAGAAGTTACCTGTCACCCATGAGGTTCTCTCCGGGTTTACCAAAGGTAGCCAATAGCAGTTGAGCAGGTGAAAGTTTTTCTTTGGGGGGATGGGTTTCTCTGGCCGCCAAGCCAAGAAGGTGCAAGTTTGCTTCTCAGTTTGTTTATGAACTCGGAGGACGTGATCCGTGAACATTTTTGCTCCGTTTTCCATTGGAATTACTGTGTCAAAAGTGCGGACTTAAGTATGGCGCACCTGTGCCAAACATGGGGGATTTGAAATTGACTTGGTGGAACCTCAAAAACTTTGTGGAATTCAAGGTGAGACTCGATTTTCGTGTAAGCAATGTCTTCGTAGAGTTTGCTGGTTTGCTTTTGCCACTGGAATGTTTGATTTGGAAGTATTTTGACCTGTTTGCATATTTTGTGTACTTATAGTGGTTATTAGTATAAGAAAAATTAAGATTTGAGGTGTACTTTGAGGCCTGAAGGTCTCTTGAAAGGTCTCTGCACGCTTGGATAGGCTTAAAGCTTACTAAACGTTCTGTTTATGTCGCTGTAAAACATAATCTGGGCATAAAGAAGGCTAAGCGTGCCACACGAACCATTCAGTTTGTCTATTGGATCATTTTTGATACATAATTGGGGCTTTGGAGCGAAAAAAGTGGGGTTTGAAGCTGTGGTAAGCCTTTTATTGTTTAAATGCCACTGAGTATAAGGATGACCTGAAGTGCCTGAAGCTACCAAAACTTTCTGGGAAGATCTTAGTTGGACATCAGCTTTGGAAATATGCATATCTGTTTCATATTCTTATTAGTAATTTTCAAAATCTTCAAAACTCAATAACACATTTGCTTGACCATTATGTAATCTATATTTACATTTTTAAAACATTGTTTCGCGAAATAAACTTTTCAGAAACACTTCAATTCAAAAACTTAGTTCCTTACACAATTTATAACTTTTCTAACCATTTCAGAAAATCTCAAAATCTTTTATTCCATTTTTAAGAAATGTTTCACCAAAGTTTCGAAGCACTTTGAAACTTTTTAACACTTGCAAATATACCTCTGTTCAACCATTTCAACCCTAATCTTACTTTTGCACCTCCCCAACACGCCTTTTTATAATATAAATTTACTTTCCTTAAAATGTTGATCCTCGTTAAAATGCATACTTCCTTGTTTTGTTAATCTAAGCGGAATGTGACTTAGCGAGAGAGAGAGAAAAAAACGATAGAGTAATTATAAATGTTAAATAGGCGAGATCAATCAACTTTTCCTATCTGTAACAAAGCAATTTCCCCAATGGCACTAATATGTTATTAGATGTAGATTATATAATCTGCGCCTCACTAAAGCAATAGAATAGGCGTGGCCTTTGTTTGACCACGGCGGTTAGCGGCACATCTTTTGGAATAATATCTTCAGAAGAAACTCCATTGTTTTAGAGATGCAGATTAGTTGAGATGCATTGCAATTGACCAATTTCAGTAGGCGTGTCCTATTGCCAATATGGAGGCCGTGTTGTGGATAACAGTGCAACCTTATTGGCTGTTGCCTAGATATCCACAACAAGGACGCCATTTTTCGTTTGGCTTTCAGCCAATGGCAGGGCACGTGAAATCGGTCAATTCTGCACACTTTACTGAAAAATGTATTCCAAATTTGTCAAACAAGCAATTCTAATTGTATCGTTTATCATGCATAATGCCACAAGTATGTATTTACTCTAGTAATATTGTTTTGACCAACTTGAAATTATTTCTCAATTTGTCAAAAAGGAATTTGTAGTTATTCATCTCAACTTTTGGTTTGTTTGCCTTGTATTTTGTGATTATTGTAGCTGCATTGACAAAGTGTGACTGCATGAAAGCTGAAACCATAATCTTATTGGTGGTGAAAAAGTTATACAATGGCATATTATAACGTGTTTGGGTTGAACATTTCGCATGTTTCATAAACTGCAGAATGTGGCAGCTTTTCAAGTAGCTATAGGGTCTATATGCACAAATACAAGGAACATTGCTATAAAGTAAGGCAGTTTTTGATCAGTGAAAGAGAGGCAAGGTAAAGGAAGTTGAAGCTCTGAATACAAACAGGGGTCTTGAGAAGAACAACAACCATCCCTTTTTTCCTTCCCCCAACTATAGGAGGGGATAGGGGAGGGGTTAGGGGGAGAAACTAAGACACACCTATATCAGTTGTTCATGTTTCAAACCTTGTGCATAACCTTGCCAGGAACCTGAGAGAGACGGCTGCACCATGTCACCTTGGAGGAGGCTGTCCATGGAGATGCACCTCAAGTGGGGAGCATCATAACGTGGATTACAATGCACTTGACCACCAATCCGAAGATGGTCCTGGTCCAGGTTCATCTACTGGTCCTTTCTGCATTTGTGCTGGTGGTGTTTGCAGAATCTGTGCGAGAGTTTGAGGTGTCCGAAAATGTAGCTGTGGGCACGGTCATCGGCTTCATAGGAGATGGCAACAGTGCACAAAGCAACTCGCACAAGCCTCCGTACCTCATAGTACCTGTGCCTGGAAGTGCAGTCGACTCGGACCTGGATGTGGATTCATCTACAGGCGAGATCCGTACAAAGGTGCCATTGGACCGAGAGGTCAGGTCCCACTACTCTTTCGTGGCCATCCCACAAAGTGGGGACACGGTCAGAGTTGCCATAGGAGTTAGAGACGAAAACGACAACGCGCCAAAGTTCCCAGAATCCTCTGGGGTAGCTGTGGAGTTCCCGGAGAACGCCCCCAGGGACTCGAAGAGGACCCTGGCCCCTGCCAGGGACCGTGATACTGGAGTTCATAACGTACAGGGTTACAGAATAGCATCTGGCAACGTACACAATGCATTTCGTTTAGCATCACACCGAGAGAGGGATGATGTACTATATTTGGACATTCAGGTATTGTATTCATATATACGTAATTTCCATCTATTTCCATCTGTTTTTTGCTATGTTAAAGCGAATAAATAGTTGTGAAGGTTGTTCTGTAACCTTTACTCGCCAGAGGATGTTATCATACATTTCTTCCTGGGAATATTGCATGCGTTTCGTGATCATTGTAACGAACTATGCAAAATTTGAATGCTATGCCACAGTGTAAGCAATAGCAAGCAATAGTAATGATGAGTTGTAGAATTTTGGTTCTCAAGCTGCAAAGGTGCAATGTGGCACCTATTTTCCATAAACCTGCAATGATCATTGCGATATAACACCAAGAATAACTCGTACAGGGTATGCCATACTAAAATGTATGTACTATAGAATGGATAACATTATAATATCACCTGTAAGTTTAACAATAATTGAAGGAGTGCCAAAATAGCAAGTTCAAAATGTGGAGAGTATTGAGAAAAATATTATGTGTATAAATGCCATTTTCTTGATAATGTGAAAAATGCGATCTGACCTTGGCCAAGATCTGACAATGACTCAGTTCTGTTGTCTTTATTTAATGAGAACGTAACTTGATATTTCCTCCTATTGTATGATATGATTATTAATTTGGCATATTTAGTTGAAAATTGGTGTCCATTTTCATTAACAGACCTTTCATGTGAACAACATCTGACATTCTAAGTCAATGCCAATACTGTTGACATCCATATTTAACGTTTTTAATTAAGGAATATAAAGGAATACTATCGTTGGATTTATTACTGTGTTATACGTGTAATTCAGATCATTTCAGGTGTTGATGATCTGTGTAGTAATGCATAAATGAAACGCTATCAATAAGCGTTTTTTGAGTTGTCCTGCAAGATATAAAATTTTTGAGTAAAATAGCAATTTTGTTTTTCGGAAACGTTTATTCGTTGAATGTAAATTTGTACTAAGTGTTTGGCTGAATGTTGTGTAAAATGCCTGAAGCAGTTCTACCGGCTGCAAAAAATGAGAAAATAGCTTCCACGAAAAAGTTCACGAATTCTTTCTGCAGTAATTGCAATCGCGGAGGTGCATTTTAATTTGACAAAGTATCAAACTGGAAACCTGGTATGATCACAAAATTTAAGAGGTCTACTTTTTTTGCTTTTACCACAATTCGAAGGAGACGCATTTAGTTACAACTTGTCAGCAAAATTTATTGACATGGACAGCATAGCATGCATGTAACTAATATGCACGAAGCCAAATTGAAGCTCATTGCATGTCGTTTGCATTTGATTTCACATACAGTATATGTAAATGTGGCCCAGTCACTGCATCATGAGAATGTTTAATATTCAACAATGACGTTTGTTTATGAAGGTAATTGCAAATTGGTTTGGTTTGATTATGGGTTATGCTGCTTCTGTGAACGAATTACACGATTTCTGGCAATTTATATTTTTGAAAGTTTCTGATGAACTTGGACTCATTGTGAACCCACATCATGTTTGTTTGGTTTCGATCAGGAGATAGTATGAAAATGTAAAATGGCAGCATTTATTGATTCCATTACACATACGCACACCCATCTTCTAGAATGGGTTCCAGCACAGTGTCAGCAAAAATCTACACAGAAGTCAAAAAATATTTGCTTGTCAGTAGTATTGTCTTTTTTAATTTTAATCACATAATTTTTGTCCTGTAAAGTAGACAAGCTGGGAGAAACTAATTTGAATTTCAAAATAGGGATATTTATTATCAACAACATTACACAACAAAAATAATGACAACAAAAGGTTCAAAAATAGATGATTATCGAATGTATGTTATGTAATCAAGTCCTTGATGTATACGTAATATAGCAGAAACTTTGCTTGTCAAAACTAAACTTTCGGTTTAGGTGGTAACACAGTATATACTGTGTTAACATTCAGACAATTTGCTGTATGCAACTAAGGATGTTGGGTGTTAAATTTTGCAGTATTGTGCTAATTTACACAAGTTTGTTGTACGTATGTAGTTAATGGAAATTTAAAAATTAAATCGTTTTGCAGGTAAATGGATTCCTGGATCGAGAGGCAGTGCCCTTGTACAGCCTTGTGATCGAAGCATTTGATGGTGGAAGCCCTCCTCTGGTTGGATCAACTATGGTGAATGTGACCATCGTGGATGTAAACGACAACCCTCCACAATTTGGTCAGAGCCGCTATGTGGCTTCAGTGCCCGAGAATGCTTCTGTTGGATCCAGTGTGCTCAGAGTGGTGGCTACAGATGCAGACTCAGGGGATAACGGACGTGTATCATACTCTATCAACAGGAGGCAGAGTGACCGCGAGGGTGTTTTTGCTATTGATGCTCGTACTGGAGTGGTGTCCCTCGGACGTCCTCTGGACTTTGAAGCACGTGATGTTCACGAGTTGGTTGTGGTGGCCAGGGATTCTGGTGCTCAACCCCTGGAAGCAACAGCGTTTGTCACTGTCCACGTGGCTGATGTGAACGACAACCAACCAACCATAAACCTCATCTTCCTGAGTGATGACGCTTCTCCCAAGATTGCAGAAGATGCTCAACCTGGAGAGTTTGTGGCTAGAATCAGCGTCAACGACCCGGACTCGAAGGCAGAATACTCCAATGTGAATGTCACTCTAGCAGGAGGCGATGGCCACTTTGGACTGACCACTAGGGATTCGGTCATCTATTTGGTCTTTGTCAAACAGCCGCTGGACAGAGAAGTTCGCCCAAACTACACTCTTGTTGTGACGGCCACAGATCAAGGAAGTCCTCCTCTCCAGGTGAATTCATTAATTAATTTTCCAAGTACTGGCTATGCAAAAACTATATAAAACATTTTCCTGGAATTTAAAATACCAGTTATCATGTTCATAGCTTCTGAAAAACTTGAAAATGCAGTACATACTATCATTGGTCTATGCATGGACACTAGTAGAGTGCCCGAATATGCAACATTTATTTTATTTATTTTATTGCACACTTAATTGCGATGTTTGTGTCACAGTGAAACGAATTTATTATTGTTACAATTATTTATAAAAACTTTGCCTATACTGAATGCATGTTTTGCCTGACAAATGAAGGATATTTGCAAGGCCACTGGGCTATTACTGACTTGCATTCTTTTCTCTGTAATCAAGGTTTGTAAGCAAATGCTTTATGTCCGAAGTCATTTTTTATTATTTAAAACTTGTTGCCATAAAGTGGTCTCTGATTAGTCCCTAATCTACTGTAAAAATGGCCACACCTACATTGTAAAATTCTTCATAGGAGCACTCAAGAGAGCAAAGCAGACTTTTAGGCTATCACCGAATGAAAAGTTCACAAAAAATTAATAAGATAATGGATTAGTATATACGCCGTCAAGATCAACAGCTCCGAGAATTATTTTTGCAAAATACTAAGAAAGTCTTTTATTATAATCCAAGTTACATGAATTGTTCCAAAATAAAAATGTGCTTCAATAATTTATTGCATAGAGATGTGATAATGTGTATACTGGCGATTTTTTTATGTAAACTTTATAAATTGGAGAATGGCGAGATTATATTCAATGCTTCAGAACCAGTTTGTGCACAGATTGTTACCCAGACCACTTGGACGAAATTGCCCAATACTAGTATAATTTACATCGATTACGAGCTCTTGCTCAACTTAATGGAAACATGTAAATTTCGCAAATAACTTCATGGACAATGGCATGAAAAGCCAAGCTGCATTTGTAATTTTATTTTTGCACTGCAAATTTAACATTTGTTGTACTTGTATATTCAGTCTTGACTTGTTAACTTGCTTTTTCCTATCGATAGTATACTAATATATATTCATTTTTGCTGCTAAGGAAAGTTGGAGTACGTATACATTGGAATCCAATTTATCTTGCATATTATTATTTTTCGAGGAAAATGTTGCACTATTTAAATCGTATTTCGACGCAAATGTTTATGCAAATTGCAGTAGTATGCATGCTACCGAATTTACATTATTTATTTAACTTTTTTCATGGGATAGAAGACGGCAAACAATGCGAGTGCGATAATATTTATAACTTTGCTTCTATATGGGTGTGTATTGTACCGCCTAGGTGATCACCTTTGTACTACTATCCAATTAAATTGGTGAACAGGCTCAGTAAACTCCACCTCCATGCAACCAATGTCTTTGTAAGAAATCCATTTGTATGCCAATGCTGTTGGGAAAATAAGTGAAAATGGGTGCATGAAGGTGGTATTCACTCACCGCGATAATTGGATCGAAGAATAGGTAGACCTATTGTAAAAAAAGATGACAATAGATTTAAATCGCCAATTATGGACCGTGTAACTAACTATTATTGGCCATTTGGAGTTTGATCAGCATCAACAAGATTACTAATGATCATGGCTTTGTTACAATATTTTTAGTTTCTCTATGTATAGTTGGGATTAAGTTGCAACAACTTGCATATTATTAACAGGACTAGCAAGCATATTTTGAAAATTTTTAGTACTTTTTTGCTTTGTTGTGAAGCAACAAACTTCAGTTGAATTTTGAAGTTTATGACGTCAGAAAATGTTAACATTAAATCTAAAATTGAATGAATTTATCTGTAAAATTTGTGCGCCATCTACCTCTTAGTTATTAAATACTTAATTAAATACAGTCCATTAAAATAATAGAGCTGTTTATATTGTAGGCAATTGGATGTTAATATTGTATTCAGGTTTGGATGGATTTCGCAATAGGATCTCAAAATTGAGCTGTTATTGCATCATATTTATTGCTAATAAGCCAGCCTTTAGTTGTGTTGATTTGGCTAATCACAGTTTCAATGTTCTTTCTGTTTGGACTTTGGGCAGGTTTCAGCAACATTTGAGCTACGTGTGACGGATGTTAACGATAATGCGCCGGAATTCGAGCAGGCAGCATATTTCGCGAATGTTCTGGAGGTGGCAGATCCAGGTACTTCTGTGCTCCAGGTGACTGCTGTGGACAGGGACGACGGTAACAACTCGGTGGTTAGCTACTCGTTAAGGACACCACCAGACGCGCACTCGCAGTGGTTTCAGATCGACTCGGCCACAGGACTAGTCACCACCAAAGCTCATGTGGATTGTGAAACGGAACCTTCACCCAGGTTGACGGTGGTCGCCACTGATCGAGGTGACCCACCACTATCAGCCTCTGCTACAGTCACAATTACCATTCTGGACGTGAATGACAACGAGCCAATCTTTGATCAGAGTTTCTACAACGTGTCCCTCAGTGAAGACCAAACAGTTGGTCGTTGCTTCTTGAAGGTAGGAATTGTTCATATACATATTTTATTTAAGTATATAGTGCGTTTAATAAGCTGAAATAAGTTGCCATTTATACTTGGTTCCAACATGTTCCAACCATGAACGTGTGATCTATTAATTATATATGCAGTCTTGTTCTTCCCAAATTCCACCAGCATTAAAATGCTATTCTATTAATTTATTTATTCGTATTGCAACTTTTAAATTGCTCAATAGGGGTTTTCTCTTGATCTGTTTGTCCAACCAAGCCTTCAAGGGGAATTATAATATAGGCAACATGTGATCATGTTTTCTATAGCAGCGAAAATAACATGCATTGCAATATAGTGTTACCAGTCCTGCATGGTAGAGGGGTACATTTTCCTTTGTTTGACAAGTACATATAGGCTACTTGAGAACTCTTCACTTGCTACTGAGCCGAGTATAGTGGACGATTGCAGTCAAAATATAATTTTTATTGTTTATAACAACCATAATCAATAAGAACTGGACAAGTGATCGACTTTTGCATCGGTAATTGGTGTTTCTAGATGAGTGTAATGCCAGGTTGAGCTCGCAAGGAGCACAATTTGATATTCGATTCCATGTGGAGCAAGTTACTTAATCACATGCTCAACATGTGAACCTTCATTCTCAAGTTGGATAAGTGATCATTATATTAATGTTATATTTGTTCGACTTTTTTCAATACACCGTCAGCATAAAAACTTTAAAACTCTACTCGTGAACATTGTTTTAATACAATTGAATTATCCTTTCACCATTCGAAAGCTATATTGTATATGTCGCTGAAAACTTAATATTCGCAAACTTTATGATAAAGGTGACGCACCTGTTGTATATATAATTAAATTATTTCCAATTCTACATAATTCTAACAAACTTTTTGACTTTGACATTGAATTTGTAAAAAAACATTTGCACTTTGTTTAAAAAATAATCCTCGAAGAACCCACATAATTTTTGGGTGGCCACTCAGTTTTTGGTGTGTTCAATCTGTAATTGGCAGTAGTTGCATGTTCGAAAATCCGTTTTGATGATTCCTTGAACTCTATTATATGGTAATTCATCTTAATACCAGAGGCAATTCAGTATAACATTTTAGTGTCCCATTCTTGAATCCAAAAATCCATCCAGACCGTAAATTAGACCGGTTGAACTTTTTAAAGTATGGGTCAGAATGTGTTGTCCGAGACCATGAAAGTTGCTTGCTATCGAGGGGGGAGTAAAAAAGGAAAGAAGGGAAGATGGATCACCGAATGGGAGTATTGTTGGGTGGAGCCACGTGTTGTAACCTACTCAACCAAACTATACAATCGTTTCTGGGGCTTCTTTCTTCTTGCTTTCTGGCCCAGGGTGAGCTCGCTGTGCTTGCTTGAAAGATACAAGAGTAGCAAAAAATTACACAGGTGGACGAGACATTTTTCTACCCCAAGAAAATAATACAAAAGTATTCTTTTTTATGTGCGTGTGTGAGAGTGAGAGAGAGAGACTGTTGGAACACCACCCTGCAATTTTACACAGGGTCTGCGTGCTCTTAGCTCAGGGGGCTACTTTTCGTTTTTCGCCTGTGTACAGGAGGACTTCATACAATGATGCTTGTTCTGGGAAAGGAATGGAAAATCTGTTCGGAAAAGAGATGGAAAGAAATGAGGGGAGGGCCCAGATGTCGGGAAAAACGCGCTAGATTTCTGTCGACCAACGTTGGGTTTATTGGATAGAAAGCTCGGTTGGTGGATTTTTACGCGTCTTAAATGATAGGGGAGGACTTTGGATTGAAGGGTTGAACACGCACCTTGGCTCGGTCTGTCGCTTGGAAATGCGATAAAAGCCCTGGAAATGAAAAGTGCATCAGGGCAATGCTCGTTTACATGATTTTTTTTTCCTCCCATCTATTTACTGCATGACGGACGTGGGAATTTCATTTAACTATTTGTATAGTTTTATTAATATGCATTCCTAGTATTAATGCCCATATTGGCATTTCGAAGTTTCATATCCTCTTCGTTTGTCAGGTTTGTCTATACCCTATAGACTAAAAAAAAATGTTGGTAGAAATCTTCACGAATCAATAAATAGGGACATGTTCTCAATTTGCAGCGAATTGTTTTCGGTTATTTTTACGATGAAAAATGTTTTATGTTAGGAGCAACTTTTTGAGTTACGTGTTTAATTGCTTGCTTTGCAAATTAGCGTTTTGATGCAGAAATTGCGGTACTGAAAGGTTGAAAAACACTTCTTATATGGTCCTGATTGATGGTCATAACGGAATTGTCAGCTCAGGGAAGTTTTAAGCTTGGAGCAACTTTTTAAGTCACAGCCAATTTCTTTTTTAAATTGAACTTTGGTCGAGTTTTACCTCATTTCTTCTCTCCAGTCTGGATTTTTATGAACAAAAAGCGATGAACCGTCAAATTTATAATCGTTTTTCATCTTTAGGTGTGCTCATTGTAACTTACGTACATAAACAATGTTTGGGTTATACAAAAAAACGTAAAATTGAACACTGTTTTCTACTTTGCTCTAAGTACCTACTTTGCATAACTAGGCTTGCAGACAAATGACTGTTAGACATGTAAAATAGATTGGTTTGTTTTCTATTCCCAGACTTTTGGTGACATAATCAGACGCTGTTTCATAAGTCCGAACTCTTTTATACATCGATAAGTGCAATTACACATTCTGGCCAAAATTTAATTACATTTAACATGCATTTATTAAATAAATGTCCCACGATTTATACTTGACTAGATATTTGTGTAAAGTTTCATTATTTTTAAAACTAATCTTAATTGTCGTAATTATTCTCATATCTCAGAACTTTATACATAGTAATATAATTATGGGGATTTTTTATACAAAACTGTAATATGGTAGGCTATCCGGAAAGTATTAGCCGTTTTTTATTTGAAAACCCGAAGCTGTTGTAATGTCAAATATTCAATAAGAGAACATTTAGTATACATATTAAAGTACTGTTTAAAATTATCTTACATGTGAAGTTATTTCTTGGCCCTAACTAAAATGATGTCCATAAAAGATTGGGTCACATGTGTTGCCAGTGCATTTTGAGCAGTATTGCTTTATCGTCACATAAATCAATTCCTGAAGACGGTAAAATTTGTTCCCTTTATTGTGAATTGCTCCTCACATTTGTTAAGTGACCTATATGCCGTTTGATGAAAGTTTGACAGTTCAAACTAGGTCAACACCTGCTTAATAAGTATACTGGCAACAATTAACATAAAAGCATCTTAGCATTGCAGTAATTTTTCCAAGAGCCAAAAAACAATTTTAAAAAATAGTATGAAATGCATGTTAAACGTTTTGTTAATTAACATTTGGCATTAGAACAAATTTGTATTCTAAATAAACAACGGCTAATACTTTCCGGACGTGTCTCGTTTGTATTTGAACAATTTGACTACTGTGTGAAATAAGATCAATGTTAAGTTTTTGCAGTTAAATTTATATATGTGTACACAAACATTCGTGCGTATCCATGTGTACGTAAGTGTATATGTGCGATTATCATGGAAGGAATGAGAGTTTTTAATGCTTGGAGACCATCAAAAGTCCGGTTTGGTTATCGTGCTCTCATGATACTGCGTTTCTTTTTAGTACAAAACGTTTCCTATAGTGCAGTAGTTGTACTCTCCTTCTCTCGTATACTCATGCAGGTACCTCCTTGAGGTCTGAGATAATGCGCTTATATTGCTGCAGTGTTGTGGGAGGTGGGTGGAGGTTGGTATAGGTAGGTGTAAGAAGGCAAAAGATAGACGACGAATAACGAAAGTGAAGGAGAGACCCAAACAAGACTGGGCCACACAAAAAAACACACTTTTCTTTGCTGAGTGTGTTGAGGTAGAGGAGAAAAATGCCCTGGAGATCTTCGAGGAAGATAATGGTTGCAATTCCGACTTGGTTGTGCCTTTCATGCAAGACGACGACTGTTGCTTCTGCTTGCTCTCTGGAAATTTGTAAGGACCGGTTTTCACCAACTCGGATCATCGGCACAGATGCACGTTTTTCAAGGATTTATGTCATTAACAGACGCTTGCAAGTCGGTGTTTATAAACTGGCCGTGCCGATAATAATTGTTGCATGTGATGGTTTTTCTCAGCTCTAAAAATGGCAGCTCTTTTAAGGGGTGCACGTCTGCAGAAGGCACTCGAAGAATTAAGCACCCCTGCACTCTTACTTTTCAACGACAAGAACAATCGGTCGGGGGTAAGCAGTAACGATGATGGGTATATATAGTTAGCTGAGAAAAGCCGATTGATATCGTCAGTTTGCTGGTAATATAACCCCATGTATCCCAAATGCTAGCAGTTACGACTGTTTGCAATGGAGACTTTAAAAGAGGAAAAAAAAAAGATAGAAATGCAGACGAGAGAAGTAAAAGTCATTCGGCTTAAAAGTAAAAATTGCATAAGGTCATTAAAGTTATACAGCCGTTATTCGCATTACAGCTTGTTGCCTCTGGAGCTTTTTAGGGATGCATTTGTAGAGTTCTTTTCCTATAAGCTATATATGAAGAATGGTATATAAGGAGGGGGCGTTGCAGTTTGTAGTGCTCAACACGCCCATCTTTACTGTCTTCTCTTCTGTTTTTGTCCGTTGCATAGTGCGTTGTTTTGTCTCTCTATCATATTGCTCTGCACGTGTGGGTTTGCAGAGGAGATTGCAACTTTCAACCACTCACAATTGTCCATAACGCCATGTGTAAAGTAATACGCGCAGAGTGGATGCATGCTGTAAAAGATCCCTTGCAAGGAACGATGACCGCCTCCTCCCACCCCTACTCCTCCCCATTAAAAAACAAATAAAAACTGAAGAGAAGCTTGGTATTATACACCTAATGTGATTCATAAAAGCTGAGTACTAAGCAAACATGGTGCGCAACCATCAAAGCTACTATATATGCAAGAGAAAAGAAAGAGATCCAGATTTTAATCTTTTATGCAATCGACGACAAACAGTAAAACCTGGGTAAAACGGTGTTGGTGGCAATTAACCAAAGCGCCTTTGTGGGTTTGACCACGTGATCAATGGCCGCGCACGCTGTTTTCTGGGCAATGGTGGCAAAATGTTGTTGTATTATTTGTTGTTGTTGTTAGTTGGGGGATCAGTGAGGGGTCCTGGCAGATGCAAGTCTCCTTTTCTGACAGTTATTTGACAGCAGGGCGATGAAAATAATGCTGGCAGCGATCAGGCTCTTACCTAATGTAGTTTATAGCCGTAAGGTTACCTTTTTCTTCGGATTGGGTATATATATGTATTTGAAGATTAAAAAATAATAGGGAACCAACAAAAAATAGAAAGTGCTGCGATTCCTAATTTAACTAGCGTTGAGAATATTTCGACAACGTTATATAATAAGTGTACGGTTGAGTCCTTCAAACAGTCTTGGCAAATTTTCCCTTTGTTTAGCCTGTGGCAGAATTCCTGCATCTCTGTGTGTTGACAGATGCGGTTCCCTTGCTCGCCTCCAGCCTTATATTCGTTATGGCCAGATAGCATTCCATAGTGTCGGTCATATAATTATTTTCTTTTCCATCGTTGGTGAACGTACACACAATTCGCATTGGTGGTTGCAAAGTGGCTCCATGCAACGATTGAATGGCGCGAAAAAGTGGCATCTTGTCTAGTCTGTAGATTGGAGAATGTGTTATTGCCTGCATACTGTATATCTAGGAGAGGATGAAGAAGTGTAGGAAGAAGAAGATGAATAAAGTGGGAAGCAGGGTGGAAAATTGAAAGTGTATCTTTGTGGCCAATACCTGGAGGGTGGCGTCTATTTATTGCTTAATTCCTATGATAGGAACTTGGTGCAAAAAGTCGTCTAAGTTTCAGGTATTTATTTGGAGCTGTTTTTAGTGATTGGTGGCGGCTTTTTGGGGCCTTCCGCTTCATCCTCTGGCTGAGGCAAAAATGCGGCTCTCTTGAAACGATTTTCTTGTCTTTGGCATTCCTTCAGTTTGGTCTCTGCATGATTAGCATTCACTGAGTGCACGTTTTTATATTCGGACAGATTTTTACTGGCTTCCAAGTTTCACAAAAAATACTATGCGTGTCCTAAACCAATCTGCGAGCACAAAAAAATATTGCTTTGCACGCACATGGATTTGGTGATAAGTAACCACCAAGTGGAAAAAAAAACTTTTTTGACCTCAACTTTTAAAAATGACTGGGAGAAAAGGGCAACAAAAAAAAATAAAGCAGCGATTCACTGTTAATGTTGTTGCTAGGTAATCAGTTAACCCCTTCCATTTGGAGACAAGCAACCAACACAGATGAGGCAAGCATTGCTATAGCGAGTGAAAGCTATTTCCGTAATGAGACCGCCATCTTGCAAGATATTTTGTTTTTTTCTTATTAGTCATATGAACCATTAAACGAGATTTACAACGACCAACGTTCAGTTTGTTGGACAGGTTTTGGCCAATGAGATGTGTGCTGGTGTTGGCAAAGATTAGACGTTTTTCCACCATTTCTTGCATGCAAAACACACGGGTGGCATTTTGATGAATTCATATATTGGTAAAAGCGAATACCACATTTCTGTTCTTGCTGGAGGTCTGATGATTGAAGTTGGCATATTTTCCTCTCTGGTTTACAAATATTTTATACGGCTATCTATTGATGTTTGTTGCAATGCTTTTTGTTGCTGCAAACGCAAATGGATTCGAAGAAACAAATAGCTTCTCCACCCAAATCGCTTTTCGCTGCTGTCTGCACTGCTCTTGCATGCATTATACATTTTTGCAATGACAGCAGAGAAGCCACCACCACCACCACATCCCAAAAATGCCCTGCAAGGTTTCCTTCCTTTCTCTCCCTCTCCCACCAAAAAAGCTCATTGACTCATCCTGATTTTAATAACTGCTTTGTGTGCAGCAACGACTGTTTCAAAAACATCCTTTGGGGAACATTTTGCTCTTGACGTTTTTTGGGAGGTCCTCAAGTTGGTTTAGCTTGGTGATGAAGTGTGAAACGAGACAGAATAAGGTTTCCCGCTGAGCTACTTGTTCCCTGCCTGATTTTTCTTTCACTCTAGATATATGTATACTATTTTTTTCTCTCCCCCACTTTTCGATCTTGGTTCTAATTTTCTTCAGTGTGCAACTTCTAAAAGAGGAGTGCAGATGTGGCCAGGGTGTGAAATCGGCGTGTGCCTTTCTCCATTTTCGTCTATGGTGGTTCTTCTCAGTGTATGAGTGTAATTCTGCAATTTTTCTTTTTTCCAACAATCTTTTTGGCTGCTTTTCTGAAAAATGGCCAGGTGCTGCGACCGAGAATTCGTCGCTTTTTTCTCGTATCATGCCAAGAAAATGTGTGCTCCTTGTTTACAGTGAATAGAACGCTTGCGAATGTTTCCACCAACTTTTTCCACCGCCTCTTCTCTATCTCTCTCTCCTTGCTTGTTGACTCCCCCGCTAGCACCCTGCAAACCGTTTGCTGATCTCCCGCTGAATATTGAAGTTGTAGCAATGAAACCAGGTCATCTAGAACAAATGAGAAGATTTTTCACGGAGGGTGCGTCTCTTTTCAACGTGACGAGCATGTTTAAGAAGCCGCCATAGTTTGTTTAATATTTCCTATTCTACCCCAATTTTATTAAACACTGTCTAGCAAATATATTTGAAAGAAATTTCCCACTTTTTCCGTGAGGTTCTACTATTTTTCCCGAATTTTCTACTATTTTAACTGGTTTTCACATATTTTTGCTGTCTGATTTCTGGAACACTTGTTTTTTCCCCCAATCAAATAGTGGACACAAGTCCTGTACTATTATAAAAAGAATTGTTCTAAATAAAGTTTAAAAATTCGCATATTCCAGTCTTTCAACATCTTGAAAACTGATAGGGTAATTTCAGGATATTTGTAAATAAAAACATTGCACATGTCAATCAATATGCGATGGAATGTCAAGCCAGTCTTTGATTTGCTTATGATGCGTGGGAAAATCAAAGTTGCAAGTTGTAAATAATTACGAATACGATACGGAGAAGACATGCATAATAATGCAAATATTAATTGTGTAATGTAAAAAATATTAAGAAATAGTTTTGAGTGTAAGATAATCGTTGCCAAAGGAGGTTGGCAAATTATGCCCCGCACGTGAGTCACTCACTAATTAATTGAACGATATCATGCTCCAATTTTTACATTGGCAATTGTCCAAATTTATGGACGATCTGTAATGTGGAATAAGTACAGGGTTGGTTGTCGAAGGTCTGGAAAACCTGGAGGACATTATAAAGTTGAAAATGTGTAAAAATTGTAAAATTAAGAAGTAAAAGAAGTAATGAGCAAAAATAATACAAAGTCATTCTCACTAAAGCAATTGAGTAGGCGTGGCTTTATATGCTAGGGCGTCCTTTGATAGAAAGTCGCCAGCCAATAGGGAGCAAGAACTCACTGAATTGCTCTCATGAGAAATACTTTAGACATTAATTGAATTTGTTTTGAAATGTCAAAAATTGGTCAAGTAATGGAGTTTCAGTAAATAATGCAATTTAGAAACATTGAATGAAGAGCAAATTGGGGGGGGGGGGTGGTGATGCTTTAATTTTAATAAAGAGAGGATGTTATTACATTAATTTAATTGACACTTCTATATATTGACCTATAAATATAGTTTGTATATTGCAATAAATTATATAGTTATAGACAATACATATTCTGCGATTACGATTATAATTTTTCTACAGCACAAATTACACGGTTTGCTCCATATAGAGTCCCCAATTCAGGTCATATACATAGTGGAAATTATATGCTGTAGTAATTGAAACAAAAAAAAATCCATCACAGTGTGGTTAACTTTTCGAAAATGATTGCTGATATACAGACCACAATTATTGATTTCAGGATTCGGAATCAGTCCGCGTAGGAGTGTAACCCAATTTTGTACCTCTGTGCAGGTCATTAATACTTTATTCTTCCTGGAAGCAAACGAAAAGTTGTTGTTTTTAGTCCGATAATTGTCACTATACAACTGACACTTGGTATAATTGGAGGATTTAGGAATAGTTTTTACAAGCTACAGGGCAGAGACACAAGATGAGAAAAAGACAAAAGTGATGCTTTCCTCATCTCCCCTTTTCCCAGTCTCCCAGAATCTTCACAAATTATAACCTAGCATGACGTTGCTTTTGTCCTCAGGTTAGTTGACGGCAAAAGCGGATAGAACAGGCAAACAATAGGTTATTTTTCACTCTAGCCCCTTTCTGGAAATTGTAAAAAGAAAGTAGGCAAAGGGGCCCAAAGTGCAACCAATATGGAAACTGAAGTATACTAAAGACTCGGAGCAAGGCCAAAGTGAGAATGGGGAGGGTCTTAGTGAAAATAAAAGGCGGCATTTTGTACAGGTTGTACCTGGGTTGACTGCTATAGTATAGGACACTTGAAAACTTTTGCGCAGTTGGCTTTTATATATGGGGATGTGCACAAAGAAATAGAGTATAAAGCAGTTGTTAACAGCATCTGAGAAGTTGACCATTTTGGTGTGTGTGTTTGTTTTGAAAACGTGTCCAGAATGTGAGAGAAACTTGATGAAAAAGTCACTCTAAGGGTAACACTAACACTAGTTGTTCTGGACAAAAGCTTGCAAGAGCTCTTGCATTTTTATCTTCTAATGGTCATCACCGTAATGGAGAAAACAACTTGAACCACTCGACGCTTGCTCACGAAAATGAAAGCGTTTTTGGGTGAAGTTGGAAAAGCACCTTGGGCTAAAGATAACATTCTCTCTCCTGCAACAGATAAAAGTGATACTTGGCGGTCGATGAAGCTTTCATTTTCTTCTCGCAGACTGATGATGACGGAACAGACACACACATTGGCGCTCGTAAAACTCGAAAAGCTTGTCACGACAGTTATTCAATTTAACGGATTTATATATGAGCATTGGCATTGGGTGCTGCTTATATAGCTGATTGTCTGAACGCTATATGTCTGGCGCTGGATGTTGGCACTTTTGGGATTAAGTAGGGGAGAAGCTAACCATTGTCCGATAATTGTCGGCCCTTTGTTCACAAGTGGAAATCCAAGAGCATTTTGCGGTCGATGATGTTGCTCACACTCCACAGTGCTGACCGTAATTATTACTCTAATTGGGCACTCCGCTTTCGTTTCCTTTGTGTGTGGGGATGATGAGGCTTGAAAGGTTTTCTTCTCAACCAGCTGAAACTAATCTCCAGAATGGCTTATAAGCATCCCCATCAACGCGCCTTTACATTTTCTGAAAGCTATTTTTATGGAGATAAGCGAAAAGGTTTGCTTTCACAGATTGTTTGGGGGGAGATGGGTGAAAACAGAGGATATACTTTGGTGTACATGTCTTTGTTCCAATTGGTGATAAGATATGTGGACACAGTGTGCTATGTTAATGTGCTATTCGGTTTTATCAGCGGTTTTAACCCACATAAACACTATTACATATAACAACAAATACTATACACTTTTGCTAATGAGATGAAACAGCAAACGCAAAATAAAACGGCTAACAAAGCATATATGGCCATGCAAAATCTATGTGGTAATTGGTAACAAAGTTGTATTAGTTATTCAAATTTCAGATTCTGGAGCAAATTAAGTTTGCTATCACGTGGCCATTTTTGAAGTTTATTTTGTTGTATGTATTGGCTATGACAGTATTGCTTTGGCTACAGACTAGGCTAGAAAAATGGCTACTTGATAAACAAAAAACTAGCCTGCAGTGCTGACGTGACATCATTTTGCTCCAGTACCTACTATATAAATTACTTGCACAAGCATTTTTCGTAACATGTACCTAAAGGTCTTATTAACTCAACAATATTCCTAAACACAATTATTTTACATTATCTTTTGCTCTTTAACAAACTTTATTTGTTTTTTTTTCTGTGATTTGTATACCATTCATGTTATCGATTTACATAGTGTAATTCAGGCACATGCATCACCAGGAAAGTTGAGCCCCTGTGTTCAGAGCGCTGTTGTCTCGAGTTGTATTCTAACCGATTCTAACCTCCTTGGGTCAACCCGACTTTTTATAAAAACACATCCAAACACAAGAAATAGTTCATTTAACTATTCATTCAGGCAAAAATAGGAAGATTTGGGTGAAACTAGGGCTAATGAAGAAGTAGAATCCTATAAACTTTGCGAAATGTGATTATAGTTGATGCGGAAACTGACCTAGCTCGAGATCCTCCACAACTAACCTGTTGTAGATAAATTGAAAGTGATCGCCATGTTCTGTATCGCTTCTCGGCCTTTTTTGGCTAAGATCAAATGTGTAGTATCTGTTCTTATCAGCTTGATATCTGGTAGTCCACCCATGTGGTGGCCAGTATATTGAACTGATTTTTGGAAACCGGGAGATGATTGGGGCTTGCTCCATCTCTTCCACGAGTCATCCGGGTTTTGCACTACCTCTTGGATTGGCTCACTCCCATTTGGGAGAATAACTCAATTAAAATTCAGAATTATTAGTGTGTGTTTGGGTAAAATCTATGGTAGTATAATATGGATTTCAGCATGTTGTCAAATTTATATGAAATTCCACAGTAATAATACAGTAATATAAAAGTTTGAACCAATTTGGAAACACGCTCTTGTTTATATTTCATCAATATGTCTTCAATTAAGCTGATGTTGTTTATGAGCAATTGCAAAATTTACGGATGCACTCAACAAAAAGAGCAAGAAAAACCACAACTGAAACTTGCTTCCTTGAGAAATCACCTGTTCCTGTAAATCCTATTCTGACAACTGGAATGATTTTTTAGCGAAAAAATGTTTTGACGTAGAATA
This sequence comes from Glomeris marginata, assembly GCA_034696005.1. NCBI lineage: Eukaryota > Metazoa > Arthropoda > Diplopoda > Glomerida > Glomeridae > Glomeris > Glomeris marginata. The sequence goes on along the minus strand of JAQFZQ010000008.1, from coordinate 25,857 downwards.
ACCTGAATGCAGTGATGTGTGAGTCAAGTGCTGAATTAAACATTCAACCAATTTGCGATGATAAGCTTATAGGGATATGCATTATAAAACAATAATTTCTCTTTGAAAAATATTCGCATATAATAATTATTAGTATATGCTGTTGTCAAATATGTATAGTAGTATACTATTATCCTTTACAGGCGCTTAAAATAAACCTTCACTGTAATAATTTTAAAAGGATTACGGAATTTCGAGTCATTTTAATTTATGCTAGCGTATTAACTTTGTAAAATATTTAAAGTTATGCAAGACTAAGTAAGTTGGAAATGATCAATATTTACAATGTCCATCTTGTGGACACGCGCATTGCTTTTGCATTGAGCGTATATCTCTTGAGAGCTGCAGCCATATTTACGGTTGAAGCTTGGCACAAAACACGTTTGATGAATTTATTTTTGAGTGGTTTTTTGTGGCCATGTTTGCTGCCTCTGGCCTCTGCAGCAAAAATGTGGTTGGCCCTCTTTCGTGCCATCCGATCGACTAAAGGTGCTGAAGCTTGTGGAGAGAATGGGAAATAGAAATTACACGGCGAAATAAAAGAGAGAGAGACAGAGTGTGGGGGAAAAAAAGAAAAGAATATATAAATGTACAAACTGGAATGGCAAAATGCACTGGCAACAAAAAATGTAAAGAGGCGACCAGCGATAAAAATAATGAACTATGACGCATTTGTCACCAAGACACCTAAAAGCCGGGCGTGGACCATCTCAGGAGAACCCAAAAGCACTTTTCTTGTCCTTGTAACAATCCCCCCCCCTCAATCCCTCCAAGGATGGTAAAAGACATAACAAAGACGACGTCATTAACGTCCCTACCTGAACTTTTTAATTAAAAGCAAGCTTGGAATTTTTCGGAAAAGCGTGTTGTTTTGCCATTTTACTAAAAGACATAAATAACTTACTTGCATATGAACCAACGAAAAGGTGCCCTTTGATAAAAATATCCTTGGGGGCCATCCCCTTTTAGTCACCTTTATTACCCAGGTGTACAACCTAATAAAGCAGAAGAGGGGGATGCCTTGGGTAATCTGTTGGGTCTTCTTGCATGCAAGATCGCAGTTTTTGGCAATAAAAGTAATTATTTGTAGCTATAATAACCGGCATGTCTTTGAGGACAATACCAGCATAGCCTTTGTGTCACCCCCTTCCATTATTGCAGGTGTAATTAGGTTCAGTAGATTATGATGATCCGTACATAAGTATTGCAGTTCTTGAGCAATTTGATTGGTTCATTACTTGCAAGGACCCGCTGTTTCCCAAGGGAAGACACACTCAGCAGGATGTCCTTGTTGTACATAGCAACCCATGGTGCAATACCCTGGAGGACATAAGTGCCTGCAAGTATATTAGAAAAGACAAAAAGCCGAGGGAGATGTTTAATACCTGTTTGGGAGACGTTTGACATTAGTCAACTGAGTGCGTCCGTGATGTCAATGTTGATACTCTCATATAGGTAATAAAGATGGAAATTCTTAGAAAATTGCAAACTCCATATACTGTACATGTTTATGGGATACTTTTTAAAGATTTGCATTTCTGAGTGGCAGTAAAAATCCATAAAAAATGTGAAAGTTCTAGAGCATCAAATTCCTAAATTTAATAATGTTATGACATTTTTGTGTAAAAGTAGTATGTATATGCCTTCCAGGAAAGTTGCTTTCCTACTTTGTGTAACAATGCAGCAAGCCAATTTTATGAGAAACCAATCATCATTTGTCTTGGCTTTCTGAACAAAGCAAGTGTTGCGTGCGCTTTCAGCCAATTTCAGGGCTTAGTCCCTTTGCTTGAATTTTCACACAACAATGTAGGAAATTACTCTCTTCGAAGGCCCTTTGTTCAAAAATTCTAAAAACTTTATTTCGAAATTGTTCTTCCCTGTCCATGTACTCCAATTCTCAACATTTCATTTCCTTGCGCCGTCTACAGTTGCAAGTGACATCCACAGCTTTAAACTTCCTCTCCCAGGTGGCGCTTTATTTTGCAGGCTTTTGCCATATGTATTCACCTATTAGTACTTGAAAGGCTCACTTCAAATTCTGTGAATGTAGTTCTGTAAAAAAAAGCTCTATAACCCACAAAAATGTTTCCAACGGGTACAAAACAAAATGCAGCAAACTTTAATACTAATAATGACTATGAAACCATGAGTTTGTGTTGGCATACTACTATAAAATTTAGAACATGTAAATATTCAAACTTCAAATGTTTTTATGCGTATTCCAAAACGAGAAATACCTGAAACCAGTTTTTTATACAGCATCAGATGTAAACAAAAAAATATTTTGTTATGACTGGCGTTTGCAAACACCTAAAAGTTGATATAGTTGACACAGCATAATAATTTGTAAAATCATGCTTATTTCACATTACCTATTAAAATTAATTGTCAATCAGATTGGGATTTTATGGAGAAATCTGTTTTATTACTCCGTGTTCAACACGTGTGTGATGGTGTGATGTTGGATATTTTTGATAAATTTATAGACTTGGATTTTCGTTTGTTGTTCAGTGTCTGGCAGAACAGATTAACCGATATGTGGCCCACTTACGTGCTCAGATTAATAATAATTGTAATTTTTTCACTAAAAACTTGTGTCTGCCTTGCTGTCGTTTTCATGCATGCCAATTCTTCCGAGATTATTATCTAATTAAGAAGCATTTGAAGGATTGCTTGCATGGTTTTGACACACAGGAAAATCTTGCTAGTCCCATCTTTCTCATTATCGCTATATTTTCCCGTCCCTTGGTCCACCGGTTGTTTATTGGCCAATTCAAATGTTTTAAATTCTGTGCGGCCGCCATTTGCAAAAACGTGTTTCTTATTATTCCTTTTGTACTTATCAGATATACGATACTGCTGTAATTGAATGCATTAATAGATGCAAAGTTCTACAATGCTGCGGTTCATTTTTCATTCCGAAATCCGGTGAATTTTTCAAGACGTGAGTTTACTGTTAAACCATTGTTCATGACATATGACAACCTTTCAGCATTAATACCTGTAATAAATCAAGACTGTATAACACTTCTCGAGGAAATACTTATCAGTGTATTGACTCCAAATCCTTACAGCAAACAATTTGGCAAATTTATTTATGAATAGGCAATTTCGAATAGTAAACATACTAAACTTCGCCAATGAATCAAATGATAACTGTGCATGTAAACTCCAGCATTGTTTTTCTTTATTTAATTTTTTTCAAGAGCGATTGCTTAGAATCACTTACATACTCATCATGTCCACTAGCTGAAAAAACAAATGAAAACTAAAAGTTACAATGGAATTTGTAATGATAACTCATTGTGAGAAATTCATTAAAACAAAGAAATTAATTCTAACATCCTGATTTAGTTATACATGGTCCATTTTCATAAAATCAATATGTTGGACATACGTATGTAGTTCTTCGCTTATTTCTAAATAAAAATAATACTATGAAATCGAATTAAACTTCACAGTAATAATGCATTTCATTGATTTTGCTGCAATACAACTGCATGCTATTCACTCAGTCTAAAAGTTTAGAGAATAGACTGTTTGTTCGAAATGTGATGTTTTTCTAGCGTAATAAATAACCAGGCTCGTCATCATTAATTAATGGTAGCTTGTTGATTCAAGCTGAAATAAATGCAAATTGAATATGGAAAATAATCTCCCCGTTGCTGCAGTTAATTTACATGCCTGATTTGGACGTCTTCATCAGTTGAACGTTGATGAATGTGTTTGGGCATGTAAAATGTGCGGATGTGCTTATTAGCGTAGCTCAATCAACATTCATTGCTTCCAAATATAGGATAAATACATATGCGAGAAATGGCGAAATGTCATCGGAAAACAAGTTGTTTGCTTTTGATTTATCGATTTGAGTAAATGAACTAGTAGTATGGCGTGCAGAAATTTAGTTCCGATAGCCTGCAGGTTTGGCGTGTTCGCAAAGGACACTGGGTAATGTTTGGCAGGTGCCAGTTTTGAGAAATTGCGAGGAATACCCGGTCGAAGACTTGTAAATGTCTCGGTTGATTGATGACGGCAAACAGTGTCGGAAAAAGTGAGGGAGGATTTTCCGAAGAAGGCACAGCTTATCTCTGCGGGTGAACATTTCGTTCAGCGAACCTCATAACCGACTTGGCGTTTGTTTCTGCGTAAACAACTCCAAACTTCTATAACCCTCTTCTTCAAAACCTCAGTGCCGCATTAGTAATGCTTCAACACAGACTCTCCATAACACACCCTCACAATTTGCAAGGCTAATTTCCAAGCTTCGTTGGCCCAAATTACAAGCATTCACGCCATCGTAATTGAAACATTCGCTATATGCTGTTGCCATTTTGACACGTGGCTGTTTAAGAGAAACTGGACATGGAATGCTTATTATATAAGTCGCATTAATCCAGTTAGTGTGTTAAAATATAAATTGCCATAAAAATACTCCATCTTATACTTTAATTGGTATTTCCAAGTATAAATTGAGAAATAAAGTGGGACATTGTTGAAGCTATAAAATGAACATTTTTAGAGGATGCATGTTGAATGAACATTGAGAAGTTAGATTTCAAACTAGATAGTAGATATTTCTAAGATATTATTTAGCAGCATAGCTATATACTGTATATGATAACACAATGTGATAGTTTTCTGAGAACAAAGAACATAGGTGGAATGCTGTACTATGGCAAATCTTCTGGGCGTTGCCATTACACCAGTCAACTGTAGAGCCAGACTGGCGTAATGGCGACTAAAGGACTAAAGTAAGGGAACTACGGATAGGACCGAGCATTAATTTACACCAAGGATCCTGTTGATTTACAGACAAAATGTGGAATAATTAGGAAAACGGTAGGCCCGAGTTGAATCTACTGGGACGATTTAAGGCCCTTGGATGTGCTCAGCCATGGCGCACGCGCCACCTGAGGTTGACGCCCTTTGTGGCCTCCTCAGGGATCCCTGCTGAAGCCCAGAGCTGGGTTTGGCTTGACAGGCCCTCAGCAGGGCGCTCTTTCCCCCTCAATCGCCCTCCATGAACTGCTTCACGAGCTTCATCGCACCAAAAGCGAGTCACGTCTAGGGACAATTCATAAATGATGTAACGTCTTCCATACCATTGCCTTCTCATCTGTTAGTAGTAGCTAAAAAGTGATGCTTCAAATCCCATTTTCTAGGTAGAGTGCTAAAAGGAGCTGCACCAGGGGTGGATAACCACAACTTACACTCGCTATTATTCGTTTTTGGTTATAACCACAACATTGATTGCCGGGCATGGGGGCTGGTGGGAACTGAGAAGCTACAGTGGTCGTTGTACTGTGTCTGGTGGTGGTCTGTAGGACTAGAAAGAGTGAGAGAGAGGATGGTGGCAAGGGAATCGCAACCAATTACAGCCCACCGACACTTGGCAAAGTGAAGAAAGATTGTTTTGCCGGAGTACTACTCGCGTATGCAGAGTCACTTTTTCTATTGCACTGACTGACTACTCGAAAAGGAACAGAGGCTAAGAACGCGGAAGCTCTTGGTTTTGCATTCAAAGATGGCATCACATGGTTGTAGGTCGTGCCAACACCAAAATGACCGACCGAAGCTCCAGTTATTGATGAACATCTCCGGCGTTTGAGCATCAGTGTTGATGACCTTCTAGAAATGTGCGTTTGTGCTCACTTTTGTGGTCCTTTTATGGCTGAGATACATGTTCGAGGACAGGTGTTGGAGGACCTGTGAAATGCTTGCTAATTGGGTTCAGCAAGCGCAAACACGTGCGATTTACTCGCCTTTCAGGCCAATGTTTATCTTCGTGGGCGGAAATGTTTGCTCTTATTTTTGTTTCTTCAAGAGGGACATTTAAACTGTCCGAAAACCGTAGCAATTGTTCCCATATAGCTTTTACAGCATTGAGATGTACTGTATAGGTGCTTGTACTTGTGTCAAAACTTTCCTTTCAATTGGGTTTTGTTCCCATAGTTTCACACAAATTCAGTCACAAAGAATAACAGAGTAAAACTTGCTTGGGATCATCTATAAATGATGTTACATTAGGAGGAAATGAGATGCTGGGTCTTCAAATATAAATAAACTACAGCAGGAGGGATTAACTGACATTTTACTGCCTTAGTTAACATTAACAATGTTACATAGAAACAACGGGATTTCATGCATACATGGATGATGGATATGTTATTATAGTATGTTCCTTAGAACCTATTCCAAAATACTGTGGAAAAATACTATTGTTGACACATTGGAAATGTGCGTGCTCATAAGATGAGTTTTCTTTCAGGTGTGTCATGGGTAGAGAAGTGATGGGGAGGGGTGGATGGCTGTGGGAAGGGGGGTAACAGTTGGTTGGCACTTGGTTTTCTCAATTTGTCTTCGTCGAAAATTTCGCTCTCAGGCGCCCGATAAATCACAAACTTATTTGCATACATCCCCCCTGCAACACCAACACCTTCACAGAAGCGTCAAGGACTAAATGGCACGCCATCTCTCAGTTGGGACCGTGGAAAAATTCCTCTTTGGCCCCTTCGGGTCAAGACTGGCGTTTTACCCCATGTCGAGGAAGGGAAAGCAAGGAAAAGACCGATCGTTTTCTTTTGTATCATCTTTCTAACTTTCTGTTTGAAATATCTCATTGAAAAGATGACAGCTAAAAGGCTTTGCATGGGGAAAAGATGGACATAATGTTTTTTCAGCGTGTTATTATGGGTGTCGCTAATGGGTCCTTTATGGCTTACCGGCACTACACTGGAATCGAGCAAAGCATGCTGGGAATGGCTGCCGTCTGTTCCACATTAGTCCAAGGTTCCACTCACGATTTGGCTTTCATTCTAGTAATGCCGCTAGTTATGTAATTACTCTCTTCTATTTTTCCTTTTTACATATCGGTTTCACCTTTTGTAACTGTTTTTCAATTTGAGACATTTCCTAATTTAGCTTCAAATTGCTCAACAAAGCACGTTCTGTTTAAACATGAGATTAATTACTCATTTTAATATTGGAAATTATAAACTTTGTAAACATCGGCCCAGAAATGGTAATATGGAAACTCTGTTATTTATAATTACCAGGCTTTAGGGGCTATAGTGTGCATTACTGTAATTTTTTTGAAGAAATACATAACCACTCAGTTTTACCTTGGTTTTACTTCGTTTTACTGACTTGTATCTATAACCTTGAAAAAGTTGAACTGCCCATTATTTAACCCCTGATGAGAAAATATATATGCATCTACAATGAATGCTACAGCGTTCAAAAGGTAACAGCATATGGAGAATGCATATAACGGTATTATAATAACATTGCGTGCGACTCTGTTCCATGGTCAGCTGATTTCAAAGGGATTATTATGCATGGCCACAAAGATCTCCAGACTTCATCCAACCTGCTTTCTATTCATAGAGTTTTCAAGCAACACTGTGTATTCATGTATTCATTTACCCTCATTCATTGGAAGAGCTCTTCAACCTTGAGGACAACACAGTATGTGATGGGCGTTGTAGTAAGACACTGTTTACAAAATGTCTCAGCTAAGGTATAAATGTGAAATGTTGAGGTTGATGAAGATTGTGGTCTTTCTGATGTCTTACAGAAAGCATTTCCAGAAAGTCTTGACTAAATCAATATTTGGTGCAATTGAACTAATATCCACTCTTGGTAATTATATGGAGAACTCACAGGAACATCCAATACAGATATTTAAATTAATGTATAGGTCAATTCTATTGTTCGTTAGTATGGAGTAAGAAATGATTTGTACCTTTAGACATTCTTCATTGATAGCCTCAAACATACTGTACAAGTACGTTATGAATATGTATTAAATGCTGTGATTGTTCCCTCCTCTTTTTTGCAAAATTATGAGATGCAACACAATTTCACATGATGGATTAGCAAAGAGACAGCTCTCCGAAATTTATGTAAACGTACACAACAATTAAAATTCATCGCATATAGAAGGAAGCTTTCGCATTTAAGTTTGAAAAATAGAGGAGGTGAATTTTGAATATGGGTGTGGCTTGTGAGCTGCTGCAACAACAGTTTGAATTGAAATTGCAGGACTAATAAGATGCTGTGAACCACTCCTACTTTTTAACATCTGAAATCAAGAGGGCCAATGCATTTGGATGCCTCAACTACCTGAATTCGCTTATATACACTTAAAATGCCAGCTTAATCTATGAAGTGTGGTAAATATTTCAGGCTACAATAGTGCTGTTCTCGTATTAAAAATCCAATAAATGTCATTTTAATTTGTCACAACAATGCTTGGATGATTACTTTCAAAATGATATACATAGTAATATAGTTATAGAGACAATTTTAGCAACAAAATTAAGGGATAAGTGCTTTGGACGAGCCTGGTTGACTAAGCATGTAAATGAGGTATAGTGGGTGAGAAAACAGGTGAAGTGGCGAGAGCGGCTCTTTTATATGTAACTTGAACCTGCTGAAGACGAGGTCAGTGCAAGGTCCCTTGCAGCCTGCCGCTCGAGCTTGCCATTACAATAATTTGAGCGATAAAAATTACCATTAGAGAAGTTGTAAAACGAGAGAGTAAGATGGCCATGTGTAGTGGGCTATGCACAATCTTATCCAAAATTTGCTTTTCAACTCTGTAACCATAAAAGTCACGCTCTGTGCGGTCAAGTGAATCATGTATTCCCATATGGAATTTGAAATGCATAGTGCACTTTCTTTAAAAAGTATAGAGGCGGCATAATCATTATTAATCCTAATGACATTATGCTATTATACCTGCCCACCTTCCTTCTTGTATAACAAACGTGGCCATTCAGGAGTTAATAGAAATTGTGTAGCCAGGTGTTATAGAAGATCAAAAGTTTATGATTGGAGATGCACGGATGGGTCCAATTAGAGGGCTTTATTAGGCAGAAATTACAACCGAGTTGCCACTGCCCCTTTGTGTAGTATTTCCTGCATGACACATGCTCTGGAGTAATGCAGGGAAGAGGTGCAACAGTAACCAGTTTTCCATAATTGAAAAGTTTTAATACACTACTGTGGTACTGCAATACTTACCATAACAAATCACATGCTGGTTCAAAATATGATCTTGTTCACTTGCTCCTGGTAAATAAAGATGTCAGATTGAATTACAGAAATTAATGGTATTTTCCAACTTTGCAATTAAAAATTGTATGTTTATAGAAATTTATGCATGGGTAATATGGATAACAAGGTAATATATTGTCAACCAGGTGGAATATTGATAGTGGATGATTGTATAGATTATGTGCATTTCATCGTAAGGAAATTATGCGTGTGGGTCAAGGTACATATGGATATAAGTGGTGTTTTGGCGTGTGTTTTTATGGCTAATTTAAAAAAGGCTAGTTGTTGATTGTTGCTTTTGTAAAAATGTTCGCTTCTAACAAAGTGGTTGACCCTCCCCTATCGCCGCATCATCTTCGGTTCATTAACTCGTAAACGCAAATTGAGACTGACTGAAAGCTGTTGAAGGAATAATAATAGATGCCCCTGATAGTATACTACCTTTAAATTTTTGAAATGTGGAGCGACTTAGTATGCATGCGTCAATATGATTTCATAGATGAACGTAAGTTGGGGGACATCTTACACCAACCAGTCTTCAAATTGGTTTTGGAGTTAGCTTTCGATATATGCACTTTTTGTTTCACTTTTCTCTCTTCTCGGTCTTGTAAGATGATCATCGTAATTGCTTCCATTTTCTACGATCATCAAGGTTAGTGGCCCGACCACTTGACCTTCAGAGTGGAAAGGGGTTTGAAAGGCAAACTATACTGTAGAGCAATGAAATGTGAGATGGGAGAAAATACTCTGGGTTAATATATGCATGCTAGCCAGTTTTGGAAATGATATTTGAAATGCGGAAAGAATTCGGCAATCATAAAGTCAAATTGCTGATACTCCTCCTATATCAAAATAACGAAATATAAACGGACAATGCTCTTGTCACAACATGGAATATTTATGTGCCACATAATGTTCAATGATGTGAAACACTGCTGAATATATTATTAGAGCAGACCTTTGGTAAAACATGGACTTCTTGCCAGTAACATTTATTATATCAGTGACTAAGCAAGATTTGCATAAAAATCAACTTTCTAAATGTTTTTCACCAACGATTTGAATTAGTCCAAGGTGTGATTTCTGGTCCTGGCAATTATTTACAAGTTCAGTCTTTCAACAGTTGTTTGAAATAAAAGAGAGACAGTAAAAAAATCATTTGATTCTTAGTAGTGCATAAACGTATTATAAATTTTTATTTTTATAGAAGGGCGTGTCTTTGACCCAGTTACACAGGTAACTCAATTTGGGACTTAACATGAATTAACATACTGGAGATCACAGATAGGTCTGGAAAAATTATTTTTCATAGGACTGCATGCATGAACATAGGGATTTAAATGCAATGAAACTCTCTTTTTGGGGGTGTCTATTAAATTCGTCTTTGGAGTCGTGTTTGCATACATATACGTATAGCATATATTTTTGCATCTTCGATGACGTTTAATGTAATTTATTATTAGCACATGTCCTGAAACTATAAACCGCGCCCTCTTGATTGCCGGTTATCCTAATTGGTGCTCTAGCGTTTTTATTGCACCAGAAAAGGAAGAAATGACAGGTCCTTGTTTTGTCAACTTGCATCGTAATTGTGTTTCTACTTTTTATCAGCAGTCAAAGAAATGTATATAGCGGTCGGCGAGTGACCGTTCTTTCTGTTCTTTTCCTGCACCAACCATGGCTATAACCCCTGCTTCCCTGCTCTACCATTTTTTTGCTTTCCACAGTTGTCTTTTCTTTTTTATAATCATTTTCTTGTTCAGGTTTTTGATTGACAGTGCTCCCTGTAGTTTCGGAGCGCTCGATTGAGCATGCCAGGTGGGTAAAGTTGGCCAGTTGGTCCAGGTGAAGAGGCTGGGCCGAAAACTTTAATCCTCGCATTCCTTTGCAAGTGCAACTCACCTGTGATCCACCTACCCTTACCAGTGTATCTTGGAACAGTCCTGATCGTCCTATGGTTAAAAATCCTTCTAACATTATTCAGTATGGCGTGCCAGCCGATTAAAATATTTACATTTCCTATAAAATTAATTACTAAATTTCTGTTCCCATTCTGTAAAAAAAATACTATTCTATGCATAAGGAGAAATACGTGAAACGCATATTCAGGTTTTGGTGTGAAGTGACATCAATAGTGTTATCAAAAAATTCTTGAGACTTCTCGCAATTCATGCAGAATTGTTCTCCAAACGTTTACTGACCCACAATTTAAAAGTAAAAAGTAGAAAGCATGATGAATGTTTACAAGTTTTGACTTAACTGACAAAATTTGCAAAACAAATTTATTTTCTTTTCCTTTTTTTTTTAAATACACTTCATTTTCTTCAAAATTGAGTTCGATGCTGTTTTGTTTCCTGAAACTTTCTACAAGAACTAAATAGGTTAAAAGGAAGTTGTTGAATTGAAACGGTGCCACTAAACATAAATCCTCTTGAATGACAATTTATTTCTTCCCGTTTCAGGATTCCAAATATCCTAGAAGAATTAAATGCGGTCTTTTAAAATCCTTTCAGGTTTTTAAAATGGTGCTTGAGACATCGGCCTTTTTTGTTTTCGATTCAATGCATAAGTTTAATTACTATTTCAGAGGGGTGACTGGACTGTATGTATATTAACTATATGGATAAAAAAAATATGGATTTGCATGTTAATTCTCGAAAGTATATGTGAAATGTATATCGAAGCTAACCATTTTGTCTTATTTTTTCTTATACATGAACATGCATAAACTCTGATTGAGATTTATAGTTAGGTTGCCATTATGCCAGTCGGTCTAAAATTGTTCCATTATCTGCAATGAAAATAGACTAAATATATCCTCGTGCCACTAACCTAACTTCGCACTTGGAGAAGAATATGTACTATGCATCTTCAATTGTTCAAGGTAGACATGACTGAAATGCAGGAATAGGAGATGACTGGTGTAATGGCTGCCATATTACGCTCTCCGGAATTGTTGATAGGCTACAGTTTTGTTGTATACAAACTTCCGGAACGCATTATTACATAGAGTTTGTTTGGAAGATTATTCCCCAGTGAGCAGATTACAAATAACCTACTTCTGCGGTAAACAAACAGGTTCTGCATACCATTTGGGATAGGGAAAAGGCGTCGTCTTGTGCAAGCAGAAATGCCTTCAGGTGTCCTTAGGGTAGGGTTGGGTCTGCAGGTCTGAAGAGGAGATGTTGTGACTGTGCATGCACTTGGAGAACGTGGACCGCATGGATCTAAAGTTTTGTGTGTACTGTACATACATAGATATTTACGTCGCCATGGCCATAAATCGAGACAAGTCGGGCGGCCCGCCTTAAGACGCGAGACGTTGCCGTAAAGATGTCTTGGACTTTGACCTCGGTGTCTTAAACATCTGCGGGACTTTCGGTCGGCTTTCTCCGAAATAGCGTGTAATGAGTCTGACGTACAGGACAACCCCCAGGGCCCCAGGTCCCCACTGACATTTGGCCAAACTTGGCTTTAATCACGCAATACCTAATTTGATTTATGGCTATTGCTTTTGCAGCGTTTGCTCGATTACGATCTTTCAGGTTTTCCAGCAATTTGTGTGCTTTTGATCTTGACATATTTATATTGCCAACTTCAGGAATGGGTTGTGGGACAGTGCATTTTGATGGGGAAAATGTCAATGAATGTCACATATAGTTCCAAAAATTAATGTTGTATTTCACAATAAAACCAAATACAATACTTCACTACTAAAGTCGCATTTTCCAATAAGGAATGAATGAAATCATTTAAAGTGCCTATAACAAAATAATTGTTTAATATGTGATCTAATGAATTGTATTGTTGCAGCTACATTTTCAGTATACTGATTTCAGATTTTGTGAATTGTGACTTTCACGTGACTGCGTTTTTATCTGTGCTAAGTGAATATCTTTAATAATATTGGAAAGTGCTTATAAAGAAATGTTTTGCTGTGCCTTCTTAAAAAGATATAACAGATTTTTCATTTCCATATTGTTATCCTTTTTTCATTGAAACATGCATGAAAGTAAACACCACGTGGTGCGCACCCTTGGGGGTATCTCCGAAAGTTTTTGACCCAATTTCATGCAACCAACTGGGGCTTTCATTACAAAATCCAAGCAGCTTGTGTAAAATACGCACACTTGAAACGGGTATTTAGAGGGTCGTTGACTTTAGTTGTTTTACGAGTTGAGGATTTGGAGTTGTCCTGAATAAACTAGTAGTATGCGAAACTTTCGACGCCCTCCATCCGTTTCTTCGTTTGCCGAAGTCTACAGCAAAAAGACTTAAAACTCTAGTTACGGCCTTTATGACCCATTAAATCACCATTTTGTACGCAGTTCAAATATCAAAGCCGAAATCATCAGATTGGCAACCCAAATGGAAAACGCAATAGCATTAGATTCATATGTTCAAATTAAAAGCAGTTTAAAAATTGATCTGCTCTCACCAGCTGATTGTTTGTTGCATGCCCCTATAAATTATAAAGCAGGGAATTGTATTTTCCCACATTTTTGAGGTTGCAGTTTATTTCGGTTGCTAGGCATGTGCTGTTTACTGAATTAGTTTTCACGGCACGAACTCAAGAATAATTAGACAAAACCGGCAAAGTTTTTCAAAGTTGTGCGAAATTAGAAGTCTAATAATGGATGATTCATTTCGGTCATGTGACTAAACTGCATTTTGCTGCCACCTATTGAGATCGCTTGGCAACTGTACAGGGTGAACAAAAAAATCTGGACTCCTGAAATACTATCAGGATCATACAGCACGTGATATTACACTTCATCTTCAAGGTCGTTCAAATTGCATCTTGTAAATTGTTACAGTTAGCACACAAGTTAAAATTGGAAAATTGTAGGGCATTATCAAATCAGTATAGGATGCAAAAATATAGCTATATAAAAAAACCAGTCAATATAATTATATAACTGGATGTCAGGCAGGGAAGCCGCGGCAAGGATATGCAGCTGAACAATTCCAGCCTTGAGTTGCTCTTACAAAACGTATGAAATATGCTCTAATAGACTGATGTGATGATGCTCTACAACTTTGTAATTGGATCTGGTGTGCTAACTACACTGGCTTATTAGATGAGGTACTTTGAACGACCTTGAGGGTGCAGCCCAAGGTCACGTCCGATATGATTTTAGGAATCCTCACATATTAATTACTTGCTGCTCACTCATAAACGGAGCAATGGTAACACTTCGAATATATTTCAGGATCCTCAGACTTTTTGCTCACCCTGTATTTATTTGCTTCTGCGTTGTCTTTTACGAGATATTGGGCGTTCCTGTAATTTTGAACAAGTTCACTTTAATCTGTGAACAATGCATTCGATTTATATATGTGCTTCAATGCAGGTTAGATACTTTGGAACTGCTTTTACGGACCACTGTTGGCTAATCGATACAAGTAGTCCGAAAAACTGTCTATTTTATCAATGATGTTTATGTAGGTGAATTTGATATCAAGCAAATAATGTTCTGAACTGAAGAAAGGCTGCGTTGTTACTTTGTTGTTGCAACTCGGAGGTGGTCTTTGGGCGACGGGGAGTGGTTAATTTTTTTATTTTTCAGAAGGTAAGTGTTGAGAAAATTAATCTGGCAACTGTCCAGTCTCGTCTTGACCCGTCGAGAGAAATGACTCGGTTGAGGGATGGAAAATTGCTCAGAGATGCAGTGTCATGATGGTGATAGGACCAACAGTTTTACCTTCCTGCTTTCCTCGCTTCCTCCCACTGAAACGCCATTTTTTCATTCTCTCTCTCTCTCGCAAACTTTGCAACAACGTAAACAAATTGCACCGTGTCTGGCGAGTGATGAGAGAGCGAAAGTTTGTCCGTTCGCCATTTTGTTGATGGTAAACGCGCCAAACTGCATGCGAACGTGAATGTATTGTTATGTGTATAACGGATTCTTTTGTGTAGTCCTGTGCCATTGTGATGTCACACGTATCTTCGCCCAATGGAAACGATCGGCAAGCTACTGTGTGGTTGTTGGCAGCTTGTTTGCAGCATATTTGCAGTGCGACGTGGCGAAAACTCGTTTGAAATCAATAGGAAATGTTCAAAATTATATTAAGATTTCACCTGATCGGATGAAATTACCTACTTGCATCTTTAAATATTACTATTTGCATTATGGATTTAGATCTGAAATGTTGGAGTAATAAGTATTGTTTTTTGCTATAGAATTTTTTAATAGTTTTCTAGAAAATACAAAAATTATTTTTGTATTGCTTATTGTGTATTCAAATGATTACTGTAAGATTCTTCAGAATTAATAGTTTATTATTAATATTATAATTACACTGTATACACATAGTTGTGAAGATTTGGATCCAGATATCCGCCATTTTATATCACTATTTTTACAAACAGAAACTGGGGGGAAATGTACTCTTTTATGTGATTGTGTACATAGCCTATAAGAAAGGAATCATAATTTCTGAATAATGGGTTTTGTAAATGTAGAGCAAATAGTATTTCATCTCAGAAGTGATAAGAGTGATAAGATTTGTAATTTTACTGGGAAACGGAAAAAAAGTTATAATTTTTGAAAAAGTTTGTAGGTTCTCATACAAAACTGGGAGGGCTTTTTTACTGATTCTTTGAAACAATACTGTAGTTCACTGTGTGAAAATCGTGAAAAAGTAAAACTCGTCGGCTTATATACCTACGCAGGCTTATCCTACTATTTTAATTGAAATTGCTCCACTTCTTTGCTTCACTTTTTCCACAACTTCCAACGGGGGATCTGAAAGTAGTTTAGTATGCCTTATATAACATGCACAAAGAATTTGCGTACATAACTAATTTTCTTGCTTTCCTAACATATATTTGTTCCAGTGAAATAATCTAAATGCGAAAAATCACACCGGTTGTGCACATAAACTTATATGAAAATGGAACTGATAAAACTAATGGCTGTGTTGTGCCAATTTCGGCATGACTTTTTGGTGAAAAGCTAACGGAGCGTACCAAATGTCGCCTTTGTTTGGCGATTTAATGATGGCAATGGCCGCCATTTTCTTCCAAAGATAGCTTTACACATGTTCCACGTGTTGCTGACTGCGCCAAAAAACGTTGCGGTTTTCACGTTCGCCACTTGTGCACTATCTCAAGAGGACCTTTTTGTTTGAAATGTGCTCTTCCGCTGAGCGAGTTGTCTTTTGCGTTTTCTTTCTCTCCATTTTTTTGTTTGTTTCTTCTGAATTCTATACAACTCCTACTTGTGGCGCTTTATTTGGTCCGTGAAACCGGGTGTACCACGGGGCGAGCTGCCCGCTGTTCGTGCAAACAATATCCTGACAGTTCACTAAAGACAATGTTTCCTAAAAGATTGGTAAAGCAAAAAGTGAGTGGAAAAAACGTTGCGGAATTTGCAGCACGATAATTGCGTGATCGTGTTCGCCGCTGCACACCAGTCGTGAAAGCGGTCCGATTGGTAGCAATAAATTGTCACTATAAATTTCCCCATGTGACGTGGTATAGTGACCAAGAGCTTACCAAAAAAAGTCACCGAACTTGACGCCATTTGTGAGATTTTCCAACTTATTTTGAGTGCTGAACTTGCATTTTCAACGCATGATCTATAAATTACATGTGTTTAAAAATCTATTCCTGCACAGACTTTTGATAGTTATACACATTAATTAATGATAGTAAAGTTCGAATTTCCCATTTTTTGCAATTTGCTTCTCAATTTTAAAATGTTCATTATAATTTGCACATGAAACTCTATCATACTCGTAATTATTTAGCGGATTTATGTAAGGAAAAACTGAAGGAAATTCTATACTCTGCCGCTATAAATTCGTGATTCATTTTAATAGCATTCTTGCTCTGACAGCTTAAAAATATAGAAAATGTATTGCCAAGTGATGAGTTGCTAAAAATTTAAATGAAATGGCATGGTGAGGATATGTAACAGGTTTGTAACAAGAATGCTTTTAGAAATTGTAACCACTTTAGCCTACAGGTAGGTAGATACAATATTGAATTAGGCATCAGATATTCTATATTTATGCACCACATAAATAGTCCAACTCATATTACTCCAAGTTGGACTAAGTTGCTGTGATATGGAATATTTCCACCTTGCAAAACAATGTCAGGTCATTGATGTCAGTTCACCTTTAATTAAACGGGTGGTTATTACAAAAGGATGTTTATTTTTGAACATTTCCTGGCTTTATGGAGATAACCATGTCCAGTTTACTTGCGGGGGTTCCTCACTCGTATTTAATTAGCTATTCAAAGCGTGCAATGAATGATGGAGGTTGGGGCAAAGTGGAAGGTGGCAACACGTCAGCAAGGTCAATGTTACGTGGGGGCATTAGGTGAGCGGGACAATCCATTGTGTTGCCCCAAAAGGGGCGAAAGGTAATGTCTACTTTCAGCGAGACGGAATGTCGAGGCCGAAAAGGGGCTTGAATTTTTTTTCCCACCAAAATTTTAAAAGTCTTTCCCGACCCATTTTCAGCATAAACCCTTGTTTGTCTTTTCTCCTTTCATAAAAAGAAATTATTGATTTGACTTAAAATGTCAGTTGACATTTCAAAAATGCAGTGATTGATCATCACATTATGCGCATTTGAAAAAAAAGACAAAACACACTCCGGTCACGTACATGGATAGGAAAATTGGGTTTTTGCAATCAAATGGTGCGAACCATTAACGATAATTGCCGTTGTCTGCGACATGGTGATAGATGTCGCGCTTTCGAGGCCATCTCATGTGCAAAGGACTCGCAAGAAAAGAGGGAGACGATAGAAAAATGGCCGCCATTATTGCATCCCCTAGGGCCAACTTTTGAATAAGGATGATGCCCAAAATGTAGGGTTTGTTGTGGGCAAGGCAGGTGAACAACGAGAGTCACTTAGAGCTGGAATGGGCAGGAATCTGACCGATTTGCCCTCTCCTGACAGTGATTTACACAAAGTGATCATTGTTTTCTTTTGTTTCCTTTCGAAATGTCAATGATGTTGATGCTAGTGGACTGGCTTATTGCATTTCAACACCGCATAATGGAAAACACATTCTTTTTACATAATGGTAATGATTCTTGGCATTCAAAATACGGAAATTGCTCCACTATACTGTCGTTTGCAACTGAAGATGTATTAATTTCTGATTGGCTGTCGCCCTTTCACGTCTAGTACGTCATTACAATGGTCTTCAAACAAAGTTCCTTGGCTTCTGCGCTGTTTTATTCGAAGAGCAACATGTCCTACACTTCACTATACTATTCAAATTAATCGTATACATAATAAAACACAGTTGTAAGATTCTTGTCTTAATTTTGCTGTTCCATGTTTTACAAATGGAGTTTTTGGTGGCTAAATACTATCATCTTATTGCAAACAGTTATGCATACCAAAGAATGCAAGTCAACACCGCTATCAAGTATCAAAAGGAATTTGCTTGTTGCTTTTTGGTTTGCCCCAGACTAGAAAAGGTCCTCGATAGGAATCGTCCAGAACAGGGCACCACCATACACTCTTGGCACCACATGACCCTCAAAGGTATCACTGGTGTTTCACTAGATTGGTTCAGAGATAAATTAAGGAATATCTGCAGTGTTCTGCTAAAAAAAAAACTATGGAATTTACACCCTGAAAGTTCGTTTCCTGTCAAAATTGGAGCACCATGAACATTACTTTTCAAATTAAAAAGTGTTGCTTTTGTTTTGCGCGAATACTTGGCTTACAAAACGTCCCCCATTCTAAAAACCCTGACGTAATAAAATGAATTTGTAGTGCTTGCACGTAGATTTAATTTTGCTGATGCGGTTTCAATGCTGAGAGAACGGACGTTATGCTTGGCAACAGTGAGAAATGACCTGGCAACGCCTAGGGCTACAAGAGGGCTGACTTTCCAATGGGCTTTAGGGCGGCCAGGTGTTCAAGTTTTCGCCATTTTTCAACTGTCAGACATTTGTGACTGCTGTGATAGCTCCAATGAGCAGCACTCCATATTAACCACAAGCAATGCAAATTTTAGTTTCGATTATTATGCTACTTGACTCTTACCCAAAAGTTTGGAGCGAAGCTCTATAGCATTGAAAATGCTTAGAATAGCCGACATAAATAGGTGGAAATTTGGAAAGGTTAATGCGTTGCTGATTGATTTGTTTCTGCGAAGGTTTTATAGGTTGGCTGTTAAACTTTTTATGAATTATAAAATCGCCTTTAACACCGGATATAAATGATTGACGATTTTCGAAAGGGAGAACAAGTTATATTGCTGGAATAATTTGAATGTTCGAAAGCAAGGTTTTTCAGCGCATGTAAAAATGTGTTTGTTGCTCAGAAACGCTGCATTGTTGCCATCCCCGTTGGATCATGGGGAAGGGGAAACTTGGAACCCTCCTGAACTGCGACATATTGTAACAATAAGGGCCACATTACACGCGTTCTGCGTTTGAATGCGAAATCGGTGCTTTTGAACACCTTAACGTGGCTTCTTTCATGGTTCCCTTCCCACAATGCGGATCAAATGACTCCTTTGAAAAGTCTCGAGTTGCAAATCTCGCCTGACCGTGCCCATTGCAAGGTGCAGCACTTGGGCACACTGCATGGTTAGGTTTACAATTCGTATACAATGCCTTTTTAACATAATGAATTTTGTTGCAAACCTTGATTTTCTTGGCTTTTCGATTTCATAGTTTGCTTTCATGTACAGTAAGAATTTGCAGCGCTTTCTATAATAATTCCAAACTCACCAAGTCCTACACGTATACATAAAAAGTATGAGTAAATCTGCTGATGTAGCGTACTTATATGTAAAGATTGTGCAAAATGGTAATAAAAATAATAGGCAAGATTTTATCAATGAAAGCTCCTGACATTTTCCTATATGCAAGTTATGTGGTTTAATAACATTAACTTTCCCCCCGAATTACAAACAACTGCGTATTATGAATCGTACCTATATTGTAGTGCAATAAATTTTAAAATGTAAACCAAGTTAAAACATAGGGATTTAAATAAATTAGCTATGCATTTAGTGTGTGTATAAATACTGCACTTGATATCCGAGTTCGGTTTATTGGCTATTCATGAATACATGTGCACATGTCATGTCATTTGTAACTTTTTCCTTTAGAACTCACAGCTGCATGTAAAGATGTTAACATTTTCTGCGTTTGCAAATTCTGTTCATATTAATATACTTCTTTGCGCAAGTCCATTATATAGGTAGCATGTAAACATGTTGTGTTTCCTGTTTTTCTTTTCCAAAATGGAAATCATAATTATGTGGGTACTAGGAGTTTGGATTTGGTTGTCAAATGATTTCTTTCGCTCTTTGAAGGCAAACAACTGACCGTTATTGTATTATTAATGTCCAACTCTCTTTCTCTCATCTGCAGCGTTACCATAGTTTGACCCCCTGCTGATTGCACTCAGTCTTGGCGCACAGAGTACATGGCCCACAGTTTTGCCCATTGGTGCCCATGCGCAGTAAAATAACGCAATGGCAGCAGTGCAACTCAACATAACGTTCAATTTTCATGCGTTGTCTTTTGCGAGTGTGTCGGCTAACATGTTCGACTGACAGATATGATGTATGTTTTGCACGCTGTTTTTGTGGCCTGAGGCTGGAAATTTGTCCGCTCACACTCGGAGGTCTTCTGGAAGCGTCGTGAGGAGGCGCTCACAGCAGGCTACCCATCCGTGTCACCCTGACCACTTTTTGTAGACTGCTGAAAAGCGCTCATGTGGGCAGAACCTTCACCCACAATCTTTATCTGAAGGTTTTTTGCACCCATGAACTCCCTCGGCGACATGCGTTTATTGTATGTAATCACCTTCACGAGGTTGATGCCAACAAAAAATGTCTAACCGAGTTCAAGGTTTATCGATGAGTGGGAGTTCTCCGTTTCAAAAACTCTACTTTTTACCACGTACAGTTGCTACTATAACATCAGTTTTGATTCATCTCAGACTTCATGAGAATGGGCTGCTTTTAAGTGGTGTCAAAGTATTAATCCCCTGGGTAGGACCAAGGAATGTGGTTATCTCGATCCTAAATCATCATGTTGCTGAGCTTGTTGCTCAAAGGACCCCTTCTTTTGGTAAACATCTCTGAAGAATAGAGATTACTTCCGGTTTTCTGATCAACTCTGACAACCATCTTTTGGGACCCGTTAATCCTCCTTTGACCCTAGACCTCTTTGTCAGCTCAGATATTTCCTGACGGCTTGATGGCATCTATTGAAATGCAAAGGACACTTTTAGATAGTATAGATATCTACTTGATATAGGAATGCGGAATTCTCAAAGTTTGACGAGAACTACAAAGTACGGATTAACCTTTAGACAATAGAGTTGCATATAGTTTGAAAGGGAAATTTAGTGGTATGAACAATGTTGGGCAACAACTTGATTTTTGGTATTATGTGCATGCGACTGGACAAAGATGTAACAATTATATACTACAAGGGGGAAATTCTTTTATGATAAGGGCATGTGATAATATACTCCTAAAAGGTCTCATTTATTACAATCGTTTCCAATACAGCTTTGTGTCTTACAAAAGCTTTCAGATGATCTCGTGCTACATACCAAAGGAATAATCAATAATTTGCATGATTGTTGGTGATTATGGTGCAGCCTATTTTTGTTTTACATATCAAATAGGAGAATAGAAAAGTTTCCAACCAAAATCACGTGGGACTGGCTACATATCAGATGAAAGTGTTGACAAGATGTGTGTTGTGAAAGGTCGTGTCAGTTCAGATGTTAATTTGTGAAGGACTCTTCTTTTTTCTCCGCATTGACAACTTGAATAAAAATGAGGATTCCATTATTTATTTGCCAGCAAGGTAGTTAATTCATCATGCAGAGCATATATCGTGTAGTAGTTTAGGGTAAAGTGTGCGTGATTATGCCCAGACTGGCAAACAAACTAATCCAAGCTGGACTTGATCATGTTGAAATAATAAACCAACCACAAATGATCAATTAATTAAAATGAAGTTGTGAAGAGGGCTTTGGGATTACATGTTATGCTATAGGGCTCTAAGGGTTGAAACTTGTTAACTGATATGCATGTAATGATGAAACTGTTCATGTGCACGCATACATGTGCTTTATGGATAAATGCATGATGATTTTTCCATTGGTTTGCCTTTCAAATTGATTTATATTTACATTTTGTTCCTGTTCAAATGACACATTGTAAGCTTCGATCGATACGATGCGCTGTCAGGTACCTAGATGTCGCTGTTATTACAGTCCCTTACAGTCAACTTGTGTGAATATACCTGTATCCACCGTCTGGTGCATTCTCTTCAGTCACTTCTGAAGATTCAACCCCCCACCCCAGGTCTTTTGTAAGATGAGGACTAGCGGTTGCTTCTCACAAAGCATGAAGAAGTTCACAACATGCTTGTAATTCGCTCGAGGATTAACTCTATAACCATGGCTGCTGCATATATCGTGGGAGGAACGATGAGACCGAATGGAAAAGGGGACGTTTTCTTCACCACCTGCTTTCAGCCCTTTTGAAGATGCCCATCTTGCAAGCTGTCTCGGAACTCTACAAGACGAAGCCTTCCAGGTCCACTGGCTTGGAAAGGATTCATGTATATAAAGAAAGACCCATATTTCAAGAGAGGAGAGTAACACAATGTATCTCCATGGACCTAGGAATGCTTTTGGAGCTGGTGCAAGGTATAGGCGAAAGACCATGCAAGTGACCCTCTTCGCAGTTCCCCAGTAACCAGAATGAAAGAAGGAAGGAGTGGTTATGTAGGTCTATGCCCCATGTCCCAACATATGCAAGGTAAACGGCGCGGAAACATTCACCAAATGCGAGCTGCTTTGGCTTTTCAAGAAAGGTACTGAAGGAGAAGGAGACCGTATCAGTGCAGTGGCATGGAAAGAAAAAGGAAAGGACCCTTAAATGTTGCAACATTTTGCCCTGGAAACAAACTTTTGTTGAGCTTTGCAACACAAGAGGCATATATAGGAAAGGGAGACTAAAGGAACAGCCCAGTAGGGTGTCCTTATACCAGAGAAGATGCTAAAGGCTAGCTACATATTGTATAATGTCTGCAAAAGAAGTAACATATGCTTGAGTGACGCTGGCAAATGCATGTGGACAAAACGTACTGAAATGTCAGTTGAATGGGCTCGGTTTTTGCGGTCATTAGGTCCAATTCGTGAATTTCTTATGGCGGTTGAGTTGGTAGGCTGGTGGTGGTTCTGGGATATCAGAAGCCATTGTTATATGCCTCAGCCAGAAATAATTGCGGTTTGGAAGACTGGCGACTGGCGTGCGAAAAAGTTAGAAACTACAAGTCGAAATCCAAATGACATCCTTCGGTTATAATAACTGGCTGTGGCACCCCTGGTCTTAATGATGGGGTCCATGCTGTATAATAGATCCTTGCGTACCGCGGAGACATACGTTGGACCATCCCAGAGCCCCAGGCAGGTCCATTCTTTTATTTGTAACTTCCATATCTTTATAATATACATTCTGGAGGTGTCTCTGCAAGCACTGCAATATCACTTTTTGAGAGAGAGAGTTTGCATTCGAAGGTCGTAATACTATAGTACCTGAAAGTAGGTATAAAGTTTTTGTGGTAGTTATTAGTGGCCTGAGGAAGAGAAAAAGGTAAGGAATTGAGTTGAGGGCTCCCCCTCCAGAATTCTCCCCCTTGGACTAAAAATCTTTCCTCCCAATGGTTGCGAGCTGCAAGTTGGAACTCCTTTACTGAGGCATAATAGTTTTATTCTCAGTAATGTCTGGGCAGACGTGGTCATTAGAGAAACGCCAACGTGATTCGTGTACCTGTCATCGTGGTCGCAGCCAATAATCAAGAGATTTTGTAGTTTTGTCTGGAATGAATGGTACATATAGGGGCAAAAAAACCAGTCCGATTGTTGGTTGCGATGTAAAAGTTTTATTTCGTCAGACTACAACAGAATATTTTTTAACTTTTCTGTCTAGATTATGGCCCCTGAAGAACAACAAACTCCGTCCAAAATAAAAACAATTATTGTGTTTGAATCAAAAACAAGGGAAATTATAATCTGAATTCCGAACATCAACACATGTGTAGTATAGACTTTCTGAATATATGCCAATATTGTAGAAATAGTATAGTATATATATATAATAAAGAATTTACATATATAGTTACAACTCTAATTATGTTCAATAGTTCTTATCTCGAAAAATATTATTCCAAAACCTCATTATAAGACCAAAGTTGTCATTAAAAAAGTAACTTGTACTTTCGAAATAGTTAATACAGTTTACATATCTCAATTGGAAATTGTCAAGAACAATGAACATTATACTGTAAATCCTGGCATATATGTATTAACAAAATTTAATTGCAATAGGAGGTTTTATTTTATCATAATCCATGGAGAGTCGTCATCTTTTGTCTGGCTTATGGTCCCTTTAGAAGATTACTGACTCCGCCCAACAGAAGACAGACACGAACATAATTTTTTTGTATTATTATACGTTATTGCGTGTCCCTTATATAAAATTGCAATGACAGTGTTTTGGATTTGCAAAAACCTTAAGGTGAATGATAACTCCCCCCTCCTTTATAATGATCTCGAAGAAGAACTGTTTATCAGGATGTGGGAGGATCATGTGACGCCAGATCCGTGGAAATTCCGCTAGACAATTTTGGTGCGTTCATGACCAGGACAATATTTTGTAATATTGCATTCGCATCTAATTGCCGCAATATTATAGGGTACAGTGGCATACACAACGCTGCCGACTTTGTGGTAAACTTTGGACATGGCGGTCTATTCTTTTGTGGTGACAACCGGACAAACAATGTGGTTGGACCCGCCCTAATTGCTCTTGTGATACAGCACCAACCGTCACCTGTGTACATGTAATTGCATAGTAGTTGCATGGTGCTTACTAGATTATCATTTCAGGACCTAAATAAATTTTCAACCTGTACTTCGCGAAATTTAAATTTGTTTAGAATTTTTCTGAAAAAGTATTTCCTGCACCATGCAGCTGTTTCTAACTGTTGTCTCCAGGACCAAGCTTGTTATTAAATCTCAAATTTCTTCAAAAGCGGAAGATAGGCATTCACTTAGATAAATTTATTATTGACATATTTTCACTTATACATTAATTATTTACAATATGTTTTCAGTTTTTGTGATTGATTCTTCTGATGAATTGAGCGTTTGTGAATTTCACAAGCTTTTCGCAGGTTCAGTCCCATCCCCTACGGAAATTTTCTTCTCTCGCAATGCTGCAGCAGGTATGCATGTGGAATCAACACACGCTTCCGACATGTCTGCTGCAAACCTGCAATATGCCTGCTGTATACTTTAAAGTATGTGGCAAAGCTGCATGAAGTACATATGTAGGAAGTCTGCAGGCTGCCAATTCCTCTAAGCTGGACATTGGCTGCAAATTAAATTCGCTGCAGACTTACTGCAGCTTGTCACGTACTTGAAGTATGCAACAGGCATATTGCAGGTTTGCAGCAGACTTGTCGGAAGTGCGTATTGGTTCCACTTGCAGACCTGCAGCAGCGAATAAAAATTTCTGTAAGGGATGAAAAATCTTTATGACAGGTTTGTATTAGCCTTTTACAGATTACGCCATACACGTTACATTGTCAACTTCATACAATTTTACAGTTATACGAATTTTTTGTATGTATTAATTTGTGTACCAACACGGCCCACTGAAACTAGCCACTGATCTACCTCATGCTCACCTGCTAGAAGGGGGTGTCGATAGGGCCACGGTTGTGGGTG